>RJWT010007847.1:17174-27179 GCA_004365215.1 Cuniculus paca
ACAGCAGAGCAATAAAACAAGTGTGGTGCACTTTTGAGCACAGGACCCCATGCAATGGCACAGCTTGCGTGCCTGTGAGGCCAGCCCTGAGGAAAGAGTTAGACCCAAGGGAGGCCGGGCCATGGAGTAGGCACAAAAAAGACTGAATCCTAGGATAAAGAACTGACTCTCACTTGCGCCAGGAGATGAAGGTACTGACAACAAATGAGCCTTGTACCAACAGAAACCAGACCACATGAGATTGCTGGCTAGCATAATAGGAGTTATTTATCCCTCAATTAATACAAAGTAATTCTTGTTCAGACTTTTATGGACCCAGTTTAGCCTTTGTGTTCAATTACCTTATGTTGAGCACAAAATTATGCAAGTTTTTCCTTCACTCTTCTGGCCTTATAATTTCTGGAACACATTGTGCTCTCCTATATGATCAAGGCTCGCACTTGGCTTCTGCTTTGGGTGCCCTTCCCTCTTGGCTGCCTGAGGAACTCAGGGTGGAACAGTTTCTCTCAAAGCCCTCCCTGTGTAATACCCCAGCAGGCCACTCACAGCCCCGTGTTCCTTGTCTCTGTCTACCTACCTGTCTTTCTTTGTGAACCTATGAAAGTCTTGATTTCAGAGACAATGAGCAGGTGCTCAATACAATAGGTGCTTCCGGGGGAAAGATGAGTATACTATTAACTCAGCTTCAAAGGTCACACAGCTAATAAATTACAGAGCCAAAATCAGAATCCTGTGTCTTTCCCTGGGCCTCCTCTTCCACAATTTTGTGGCCTTACAATTGTACAAGATGCACATGAAGAAAAACTGTGACTTTCTCAGCTATTGCAGCAAGAGCCTTCATTTGGAGAGTGATGTTGAAAAAAAACAAAACAAGTCTTCACCAACTAAATAAATACAAAAGACCACAAAATGTTCTACTGAAATAAATTGTATCATTGGAGTCGTGATAACTTGGGGAACTTTTCTATTTTTAAGTTCTTTTAACAATCCTTTTAGAAGTTAGTATTCCAAGTAAACACTTATCCAGTGTATACTTATTTCATGGAACCTGAATAAGAGCCTGCCTGGACCAGGCAGGCTGGGGACGAAATGGTAAATAAGATACATTTCCCTGCACTTAAGAATATATAGTCAGTAAAAAAGTCATACATAGCAGTCTGTATGATCATTTAATATCAGGTAAAGCATGTCACTTTGTGTTCAAAAACATCCACTGGTTTCTTTTCTCATTCAATGGTAACCTCTAAATTTCTTACTATGATTTATAAGATGCTCATAACATCACCTTCCTGTACCCTTCTGGCCACTTCCTCTACCACTCCAGCACTCCCGGTTCTCTGCTTCCTTCCTTGGAATGTCCTTTTCATATCTTAAATATTATTCCCCCAGTGTCTTATACTTTTCTCTCGTTGTTGAGACAAAATATCTGATATCCAAAGTGAAGTAAGAAGAGGTTTATTTCTTACAGTTTTGGGGGTTTCAGTCCATACTCAGCTGGCTCCAAGGCAGGGTGGCATGGCTGAGGGGCAGCTGTTCATGGCGGCTGCAAGCGGCAAGAGCGACCCACACAGAAAAGGGAAAAACACGCCCCCATTCCAACCTTACATTGCATATCGGCTCCACCCCTGGGCGGGTGCAGAACTCACACCACCAATCCCAGCACTAGACAATGAATCAATCACAAATGCTAGATTCAGCTGCTTCCATGACTTCATGAGGCTTGGGGGGCCACCTACAAACCATAACACCCAGATTACCGTAGTTCAAACCATCATGTTCTGCAGGTCTCTGCTCTAATACCTTTGAATCTAAGAGTTTTCATGTCCAGATTCTCCACCACTCAGCTCCCAACATCTTTCTCTAGCCCCTGTGCTTACTTTCTTTGAGCCCTTACTACTAACTGATATTGTATATATTTGTTTTTATTGCACCTCTGTCTCTGTCTCTCTTACACAGACATAGCCACAAATATATGGCTCATTTAATATCTCCATATGAGTTCACAATTATGAATTCCAAAGCATGAATTGGCTGAATTCTTTATATTCAACAAATAGTTGTTAAATGATTTAATGAGTGAATCAACACATGCTATCCACACTGTACATGAGCTCTCCCATGGCCAAAGTCCACCTATGGCCACTGTTATATATATCGTAATGCAAACTTTATTCAAATATACTGTACTCAATTATAGCAATTATTCTCTTAAACTGTACTTGTGAAAGCTATTATTAATGAGAACTGAATCCTGGTATTGGGACTAGGGACTGTCCATTGTTGCTGAAGTTGTGTCTCATTTCTGGAGCTCCGTTAGAAGCAACCACTAGACCAGATGTTGTGAAGGAGACAAAACGGTTAACATAAAATTTAGGCTTTGAGGAGACTTTGGTCTAGTAGGACAGAGAAAATCCATCCTTGGTCACCCAAATGGAGCCAAATGGAGTTTTGTGTTTTTTTTAGCTAGTACATATTAATTTTACAAAATATTATCATTGTGACATTTTCACAATGCATATGACATTTTCATCATATCCATTTCCCCTACTACCTTCCCTTCCCTTTCCCTCCCCCTTCTATCCTTCTTACCTAATAATCTGTGAAATGAGTTTCTGAAGATAGAGCATGTCATGAAGGCTCATGAGAGAAAGAATTCCTGTTGAAAGAACCAGAGAAGTCATTTTGAAGAAGTAGACTGAATTAGTGTTTCAGTTAGGTAGAAGGCTAAGTGGACGTGTGGGAAAGACAATGGCCCACACAAGGCACACAGGGAAAACGAACCTCTGAGACCACAGGAGAAAGCCTAATCTACTTTGACTGATGCCAGTGGAGTGAACGAGATAAAGACACAACGATCCACTGAGATCTTAGGAGCCAGTGAATATGCTCAACAGGTTTGGGTGTATAAACTTGTGGTCAACTCCACCCAGACCTCAGGGACAAATTTAATATTTAGGAGACTGGATATTTAGAAAAATTGAAATATCAATTTCTCCTTCTCAGAGTTCTAAAAAGTAGCATACAGGCACATCTCAGAGATGTTGCAGGTTCATTTCCAGAACACCACAATAAAACCAATTTCATGATGAAGTGAGCCTCATGAATGTTTTACATGCCTGGACCATGTGGATGTCATGTCTGGACTATACCATAGTATATTAGGGGTGCAATGGTGTTATGTTAACAAAATCCCTGTATATGCCTTAATTTTAAAATGGTTTATTGCTAAAAAGTAAAAACTCATCTAAGCTTTAGCAGTCGTAATCCTTTTGCTGGTAGAGGGTCTTGCCTCAGTGTTGATGGTGGCTAATTAATCAGGGTTTGGTTGCTGAGGGTTGAGTAGCTGTGGAAATGTCTTGAAATAAGATAGCAATGAAGTCTGCAGTGATTGACCCTTCCTTTCATGAAAATTACTCTGTAGAAGGGCCGGAGGATTAGCTCAGCAGCACAAGCACCTGCCTGGCAAGTGCAAGGTCATGAGTTTGGTCCCCAGTTCAAAAAAATAAATAAGTAAAATAAAATAAAAAGAGAGAGAAAGTAACAAACAGTATTAAAAAAAAAAGCCTGGCGTGGTGGTGCACTCCTGTAATCCCAGCACTAGGGAGGCTGGGGCAGAAGGATCGTTGCAAGTTCGAGACCAGCCTGGGGTACAATGTGAGCTCAAGGCCAGATAGAACTGCATATCAAGACCCTGTCCCAAAAAGACAAAAAAAAAATTACTCTGTAGCATGTGATGCTGTTTGTTACCATTTTACTCATACAACTTCTTTCAAAAGTAGACTCATTCCTCTCAAACCTTGCCAATTGCTTTATCAGCTTAGGTTGTGTAACAATCTAAACATTTTCTTCCCATATCTGCAATGTTTACATCATCTTTAGCAGGAATAGATTTCTTCTCAAGGAACTTTCTTTCTCTTTTTCATCTATAAGAAGCAACTCTCCATCCACTAAAGTTTTATCATGAGATTCCAGAGATTCAGTCACATCTTCAGGCTCCAATTCTCATTTTCTTCTGGTTCTCTTGCTATTTTCATATCTGCAGTTACTTCTTCCACTAATATTTGAATTTTCCAAAGTCATGCATGAAGGTTAGAATCAACTTCTCCCAAATTCCTATTGATATTGATGTTTTGACCTCTTCCTGTGAATCACAATTTTTTGAATATCATCTTGAATGTTGATACTTTCCAGAACATTTTCAATTTTCTTTTCCTGGATCTATGAAAACTCTATCTTTATAAAATGTATTTCTTATATAAAAGACTAGAAAGTTGAAATTACTCCTTGATCCATGGGCTAAAGAGTGAATGTTATATTTGTAGACATGACAACAGCATTCATCTTACTGTACATTTCCAAACAGAGCTCTTGGATGACCAATTGCATTATCAGTGAGCAGTACTATTATGAAATTCACCCAGTAGGTCTTCAACAATGGGCCAAAAATACCCAGTAAACCATGTTACGATATGAGCTATCATCCAAGCTTTTTGTTCCATTCATACACAAATAGGCACAGCATATTTAGTGTAATTCTTAAAGGCCCTGTGATTTTTTTCAAATAATAAAATAGTATTGGCTTCCATTGAATGTCACCAGCTACATTAGCCCCTAACAAGACACTCAGCCTATTCTTTGATGCTTTGACACCAAACACTGACTTCACTTCTCTTGATAGGAAAGTCCTATTTAATGTTTTCTTCCAGTAGAAGGCTGTCTTGTGTTGTTGAGCATCTACTATTTAAGGTAGCCACTTTCATCAATGATCTTAAGATAGTTCTTTTGGCAAACTTACTGTAGCTTCTCCATCAGCACTGGTGCTTCTCCTTACACTTTGATGTTTTGGGGATGGTTTCTATCCTAAACCTCATGGGCCAACCTATAGTAGCTTTCTACTTTTCCTCTGCAGCTTCCTCACCTCTCCAGCCTCCATAGAATTGAAGAGAGTTAGGATTTTGTTCTGGATTAAGCTTTGGTTTATGGGACCTTCTCCATGTAAGCCTTAAGATTATTTTGCCTTCTCATTCATGCATGTACACTGGAGTTGCATTTTTAATTTACTTCAAAACTTTTTCTTTGATTTCATCATTGACTGTTTGATTGCAAGAAATCTATATTTTAACATGTCTTCATTTTTGATATACCTTCTTCCATGTGCTCAGTCTTTATTAGTTTATAATTTAAAGTGAGAAATGTGTGACTATTCTTTTCACTTGAATACTTACAGGCCATCGTATGGTTATTAGTTGACCAGACTTCAATATTGTTATGTCCTAAGAAATAAGGAGGCTCAAGAAGAGGCAGAAAGATGAGGAACAGATTGGTAGAGAAGTCAGAACACGCACAACCTTTATTGATTAAATTCACAGTCATATGGGTGTGGTTCATGGGGCCCCAAACAATTACAGATCATAGATCATCATAACATACTCATATATAATAATGAAAAAGTTTGAAATATTGTAAGAATTACTAAAATGTGACACAGACACAGTTTAACACAAGCGGTTGATTGAAAATGATAACATACACAGGCTTGTGTGAAGCAGAGTTGCCACACAACTTCCATTTGTAAAGAAATGCAATATAGGATCTGCAAAGCAAAATAGAGTGAAGCACAAAAAAAATGAGGTATTTGAAAGCACTGCTGCAAATTACATGTACTGGGTTCTGCTGTTTATTATTCAGAAGATATTTTCTGGTCATCAAAGCAATTTAAACAAAGGAATAATGCAATTGAAGCTTTTCCTTCTTATCAAATTACCTAAAAAATCTGGTGTTACTTAATGTTCCCTGGAACAACTATGTTAATGAAGGATGCAGAACATTAAATAGATAGATAGATAGATAGATAGATAGATAACAAGATGGAATGCCAAAATTGGCCCATTACCTGTATGTAGCCTACAAGCTAAAAATTTTTTTACATATTTAATTTGTTGAAAAAAATCAAAACAAGAATACCATTTTGTGATAAACAAAAAGCATATGAATTTCAAATTTCAGTGTCCTTTTATAAAGTTTTATTAGATCAGGGCCACTTGTATCATTTCTCATATTGCCTCTGGTTGTCTTGATTCTATAATAGCAGAATTAAATACAAAACCAAAAATATTTACCACTTTCTCATTTATAGAAAATGTTTTTGACCTCTGATCTATGTACTAGATTATAATAGATTTCAGTTGAAAGTAGTCTCTCATGGTACCTCGGCTGCTGACTTATATATTCTGGAGTTGATAAATGTCTCTTGCATTAGTATCAACATAAAAAATTTAGTATTAATGTGTGTGCCACACAATTTGTGCTTCTATATGCTAATAAAATCTGAAAGCACTAATTTCTTTATATTTCTGCAAAGATTGACACATACCTAGTTTGATATTTAGCATATGAATTCTATAAAAGTTTTTTTTAACAGAAACTCCAGGCTGCAATGAGAATTTATCATACCCAAAAACAGAAGTAATTTTGCAGCCTTTTTTAAAAATATGAAATCGATGTTCATTTAGAAATCTTGAAAATTACACTAATGTACCATTCAAACTTTAAATGTCAGTACATCAAACTATGTTAGTTTTCTAGCACAGAAATAAATTAAGGATTAAAAAGTTCCAAACCTTGGCATTACCTCTCTTGAAAATAGATTAGGGGTAATATAAAATTAGTCTTCAAAAACTTCTAATTTTAATATTTATTGGGCCAAATACAATTCTGTAATATATTTTACAAAGTAAGATGCTGCATGTTCAAGGGAATATAGGGAAAGATGTAAACACTAAATACCCCTGAAGTAGATTGGAAGTAAGAGAGAATGTGTAGGGGGAGCACGAAGACTAGAGTATTCTGAATGGTAGGTGACACATGAACCAGAATCTTCGTAGTGTACTAAGCAGAAATCGCTTGTTTTGAGATATATTCCTAGTAAAATTTCTTGCTTCTCTGACTTTCAGTATCGTTTGTCATCACCTGTATCTTTCTGTCTTGCCGAGACTGTCTGGGTTACATGGTACTGTCAGTACAATCAAGTAAGCAATTCAGTGAAACTGGTGTCTGGTGAAGAGCACCCAGCTGTGACTCCAAAGTGCTCAACGTCAAGTCAATGATGTTGGGTCGGTTCTTCCACCTGTCATGATCCATGATGAAGAAAGAATCTTCCCAAGACCTTCCATGCAAACATTCAAAGAGGCAAAGGAATATGCTTTGTTTATTTTTAACATTTATGATAGACCATTCAATTGATCTAGATGAGTAACATTTTTGAAATAATATATGAATTTGGGTCTATGTATTTCTTCTTTCTCACATATTCTATATTTATCTACTAATATAGTAGCCCTATACTATTATGTAAGGAAATAATAAGAGAGTTTTGAAAGTTTTGAAGACCTGCAGAGGGAGTCCCGAAATGGTGGAGCGGTGAGTGCCAGTAACTCAGCTTCTCCAGGACAAAGCATCCCGAGTCTGGAGAACAGCAGCTTGGAGAATAGGAGTGAGTGAAGGGTACACGGGGAACTGACTGGCAGGAGAAGAAAACAGGATTAACTGATAAGGAAGAAATAGGTCACACTGCTGAGGAGAGACTGCGGGACGCCATTGACTTTGCCAGCTAAGAGGCCAAGTGAAACTAACAACGTTTCTGCTCACAGAGGACTGGAGAACTGCACCAGGACGAGAAGAGTCTTCTGCAGTTGGAGCCAGCACGAAGAACTCAAGACACTGCTTCCTGCACGGCCTTCCACGGTCAGAGCTGGTGAGTGGCCTTGGTGGAAGCGGCCACTGCTGCGACCATGGAGCAGCTGCCTCACACCGCAAGTTCCCAGAGAGGATGAGGGAAGGACGGGCGCGGGAGACCGCCGGCAGGAGGAGAGAGACCGGGGCGGCCCGCGGAGAGGCAGGCGCTGGGGAGCCCGGACCAGGCCGGGGCAGCTGGGCTGCGACGACTGGAAGCTCACGCTGGCGCCGGCCCCACTGTGACAGCGCGGTGCTGGGGCGACTGCCCCCGAGACCTCCAGCCTGCCTGGGCGCTGCGCCCTGAGACCCTGGGCTGAGGAAAGAGCCACGCGTCCAAAACAATACAAGCTTCTTTTAGTATTTATTTGATTGTACTATTTTTTCATTCTTTCTGTTTCTTTTACTTTGTTTTTAATCTTTGCTATTTTCCTCCTTCTGTACATTTCCCCCACATATTTTATCCTTTTTTCTTTCGTGTCTGCATATGTGTGGTTCTCCTTGTTTTGTCTTTTTTCTCCCAATATAGTTTATAGAGGGTGAGGGAATTCTCCCTTCCCCTTTATATCTCTCCTACTTTTATCCATATATCTTCACCTGACCTCTTTCTCCTGTGCTTTATTCATTCTCAATTTTTACTTCGTTTCCTCTTCCCCCTTTTCTTTGTCTCCCGTTGTCAACATTGTCAAAATGGCCATACTCCCAACAAAGTTAAACAGATTCAAGGCAGTCCCACTATCAACAGCATACTTTATAGATCTCGTTTAAAATTTATATGAAACCAGAAGACACCCAGAATAATAAACACAATTTTGGGCAACCAGTAGGAGGCAGAGCAACCTGACTTCAAGCTGTGCTGCAAAGCAATAGTGATGAAAACAGATGATACTGAAACGAAAACAGATTCATGGATTGATGGAATAGAACTGAGACACTTCTCCTGACACATTCACCCATTTGATCTTCAACAAAGGAAATAAAAGCATATGTGGAGGAAAGTCAGGCTATTCTTCAAGTGGTGCTAGGAAAAATGGTTATCTGTGCAAAAAATTGAAACTGGACCCTTATATCCCACCATATGCTAAATTAACATTAAAATGTATCAAAGATCTAAACATTAAAACAGAAACATTAGACTATTAGAAGATAACATAGGTAAAACATTTGAAGTCATAGGTGTAGGAAAAGATTTTCTAAACAGAAATTTAATGGCACAAGAAATAATGGCAAGAATTAACAAACGTGATTATGTCAGACTAAAAAGCTTCTGCACAGCAAAAGAATCAATCAGTAGAGTGAAGAGACAGCCTACAGAATAGGAAAAGTCTTTTGCCAGCTACTCCTCAGAAAATAAATATCTAGAATATACAAAGAACTCAAAAAAATTAAACCACCTAATATTAAAGACCCAGTGAAGAAATGTGCAAGATAAACGGACTCTTCACGGAAGAAAAAACATAAATGGTCAACAAATACATGAAAAAAATGCTCAACACCTCTGGCCATTAGCAAAATGCAAATTAAAATAACCCTAGGAGCCCATCTTATTCGAGAAAGCACTGTAATCATTAACAAATCAAATAACTAATACTGGTGAGGCTGTGGTGAAAAAAGAAACCTTCCTTCATTGTTTGTGGGAATATTAATTAGTACAACCATTATGGAAATCAGTGTGGAGAGTTATCAAAGAACTGAAATTAGAAATTTCATATGACCCAACTATCCCCCTACTAGGTGTCTTCCCCAAAATGCTTAAGGCATCATACTACAGTAGTACATGCATACTATGTTTATAGGTGCATGATTCATAGTAACTAAATCCTGAAAATAGCCTGTGTACCCATCAACAGATAATTGGGTAAAGAAAATGTATGTATGTATAATTGAATACTATTCTGCTATTTAAAAAATTACAGATTTGAGACATTTGTAGGGAAATGAATGAGAAAATATAATGTGGAGTGAAATAAACCAGACATACACCCACACACACACACATACTTAAATACCATATGGTAGCTCTCATTTGAGTGAGGCAAAGTAAAAACAAACAGAATTTTAAAATGTGTTGATAAAGGTGTTATGGTTAGAGTCTAGATGTCCCCCGAAAGCCTCATTTAGTCATAGTTTTTTGTTTTTTGTTTTTCAGAAGTGGTTGAATCTAGAGTATGTAACTGATTCATAGTGCAATGCTGAGATTAAGGGTGCTGGAATTAAAAGTGGGTGATTGCTGGATCAGTTCACTGATTGGAATGACACCACCCTAATCCCAGT
>RJWT010007848.1:0-27080 GCA_004365215.1 Cuniculus paca
TAATGTTCCCCTACTTAATTCTTGCCCTGACTTAATATATGTGAACATATACACATAAATATATACATGTATATAAAATTTTATCTCCTTCTATTAGTTTGTAAAACATACTATTTCTATTTTTTTACTGGTTTAACTTAAATTTTACCAGGCATACTTTAGGAAGGCTATGATTAAATTTAATGCTCATCTCTCTTCATAAATAATATAAGATTTTAAGATACTCCAACTGTTAATTCTAGATGAAAATGTTATGCTAGCTCAGATTTTAGTTGATCTTGTACATAACACATGAATTAAACAATATTATTACTTTTTATTGAAACTAGGTCCATTTATATTCTTTATATGTCTATGTCATTATTTATCATTTGTTTTGGACTATTATGATATCGTTGGTTGTACATTTTGTTTCAGTTTAATTAAAAAATTTTAATATGTAGCTACTCTTTAAAAAGAAACAATATTTCAGGCATACACATTTCTAGGATAATATTTACTTTCTCTCAGAATGCTGAAGTCTATATTGCATTGTTAATGCTGCGAAAACTTCAATTTTCATTCCTCTTGGATGGATATGTCCTTGTTTTATCTGGGCTACGCTCTGTATCTTTGTCTTTCACATGTAGTACTTTCACAATGATATGTATATATATCATCCTTATATATTGATGATATATATATCAAATATATATATATTTTCTCCTTCAAATTATTGTATTTTCATTATCTCTGATATCAAAATTGTATTTAAAAATTTTCAGACATTTTCTTTGTCAATACAATAGTGCATTGATTAATGACTGAGAGGGATGTGTTAGGGAATTTTTTTGTTGTGTAAATGTCACAGCATACACTTGCACAGATACAATGGTTTTGTGGCTACTGGGTGAGGATGTAATTTTATGGAATAAGTGTCATACACGCAATCCTTTGTTGACCAAAATATTGTTACACGTTGCATGACTGCTTTGGCTGTTACTGTGTTTCTTCTCCAGGAATTCAGCTGCAGATACAGAGACATTGTTATTTCATATTCCATGTCTCAAAATCTTTCATGTTTCTTGTTTTTGTGTCTATGTACTGAATTTTGGGAAATCCCTTCTGCTTTAACTTCTAGGCTTTTTGTCCTCTCTCCAGCTATATATTAAGAGTATTTTCCTTCATTCTTTGTAGAATTTTTTTCTAGTTCAACTTTACTGATTTGATGGTGGGCCTACTCGCTTTAGCTGTCACTTTTTATTGCTTATGGGCTTCAGCTTTGTACATTAAATCAACTGTATAAATCCTGTGACAATTCCATTTTCTCCTAGGGAAGGCTTAATTAGGTAAGTTGTTTTTTCTTCATTTTTTTTTCATAGGACCTATTATTTTTGTTTTATATGTAATATTTTCTCTTTGTTCATATGTAATTTAGAATTTTCAATTAAATTGTACTTAATTTTAATTGTAATGCAGTTTCAATCAGCCTTTGAAAACTGAAGTTTTGATAATATTAAAGGCCTACCTTGATACATGCTTTTCTTAGGAAAGTTTGGATTAGTATTATTTGCTTGGCATTAGCACATGTTAAAGACCTAGAATTCCTTCAGTTTTATTTCTTAGTCCGAATTTCCTTCAAAGGTAGCTGGTAAGACAAATTAGAGTCTGTTCTATCTGTGAGCAAGCCTCTGGTGACATTGGGGGCTTAATGAGAAATCATATTAATAATGGCAATAATAATGATAAATTTTTCTGCACAGACACAGCACTATAAATCGCCTATTTCATTTTTGTATTGAGACATAGTAGAAAGAGAAGTTGTTTAATTTTACACAAAAGAAAATAATTATTATTTTCAAAGGCCAATTGGCTATTTGTATACTACAGTCTATAATTTCTGATATTAATCAGAGTGTTTAAAAAAATTTTTTTTAATACTGGGAATTGAACTCAGGACCTTTCCAGGCAGGAACTATGTCACTGAACTACAACCCCAGCCCCTTTTTTTCATTTTTTTGAGACAAGATCTCATTATGTAGTACAGACTGGCTTTGAACTTACGAAAATCCTCCTACTTCAACCTCCCAAATGCTGGGAATTACAGACATGTGCCACCATACCCCACCTAATCAGTTACATTCTTACTATACATTTTGCAATATTATCAACTACTATTCTTTAAACAGGATCACCTTATTGTGAAACATTTTATTTAAAATTTTATCAACATAATACCTTTTGAGATAGTTCAGTAGTCATATTTCAATTAACTTTATTGATTGACCATAGTTCTGCCCCACCTCATGCCCGTTTGCCTTGCAAGTTCCCAGGTTTTCCCCATCTTGGACCAAACCTCACCTCATGGTTTTACCCTATAAAAGTCCCTAGAAGAGACAGAGTCTTTGGCAACCCACTCAGGACCCCTTCTGTCTCTCTCAGACAGAAGCTTTCTTTCAATAAATATATCCTGCTCATAAAAAAAATTTATAAAAGGTGCTTTAGAAATTCTGTATTTCTTCAATAAAGTTTTCCTCTTGTAAAGCAATTCTCTGTTCTGTGCTTTTGAGACTGCCCACGCTAATACCCCTAAAAGAATTAGTGAATGAATCTTCTTTCCAAGGTAGTTTTATTAAGAGGCATGATGTATGTATATATAACGGCAGTTTTTCACCTTCATAGTCACAGTAGCCATATTTCCAGATTGTACCACCTATGGAACAGAAATATTTTTAAAAATTGTATGTATATATAGAACATGTGTGAGTTTTTTCTTGTCAAAAGTGAATGATGCAGTGTAACAATTATTTAATAGAATTGACATTTTACTAGATTTCACAAGTAATCTAGAAAACAAAATATACCTGTGGATGCACAGAGGCTAGATATAAACCTTATGCCATTCTATATAAGGGAATTAAGTATCTTTCTTTGCATTTTGGAATCTGCGAGGGTACTGGAATCAATCAAGAATGATGGCATGCTTAAAACAATCTTTCTAGCATGCTTAAAATTAATCTTGAAGGGCCAAGAATACAGCGCAACTACACAGCACCTGCCTGGCAAGCATGAGGTCACAAGTTTGATTCCCAGTACAAAACAAAAGAAAACTGATCTTGAAAACTAAAGGCTTCCTATCATTATGTACTTACACATAACCATATAAACAATAGTTAGATAGTTTTAAGATCAATTTATTTCTGCTGTTCTTGATATTCATATGCTTTATTTTATTCATTTATTTTTTGATGGTAGTTCTCTACTTTAGAATTTTTTTTTTAACAATGTCTCACTAAGACGTCCAGTCTGGCCTGGAATTTTGCAATTTTCTAGGCTCAGCCTCTTGGAGTCGCTGGCATTATAGTGTGTGCCACCACACCCAAGCTACTATGTTCTAATTTTACAGTGAAAGAAAATCGCTGAAATGAAGTACTTTGAAGAAATCATTTACATGCTAGACAGTAAAATGCATTATGTAAGAATTAACTTGTTTCCCACCATGGTTTAATTTTACATTTTTTGTTTTTGAGTTTAAGATTGCTAAATGGAAAGCCCTTTAAGTGTTGGATGCCTGCAAACCTCCTTGTGAATACTTTATAGATTATTAATAATTATGTACTTAAAATGAGTGTAGGTAAACTCTGGATGAACTAGTAGTGTATTTTCTTCTCTTTCATGTCTCCTCTTTCTTTTCCATCTTTCCTTTTACTTTTATCCTCTTCCTTTGATTTTCAAGTTCAAAAAAGAAAAAAGAAAATTTAAACATAATTTATGTAATTTCTTCTACAGTATTTCATGTTGACACTGAAAATTTTGCCAGAAAAAAAAAAATTCTGCTTTAAACATCCAAAAGTGTGTGCCTGTTTTCAATATGCACTGAAACTTTAGGGAAAACATTTTAAACTTACACAGCCTTAAACAGCATTGTCTGCCAGGAACTCCAAGCAGCTGTAAAACTCACTAATGAAAACTGGGATAATTCTTAACAGAAACAACTATCAAATATCTTTATGAATACAAAGTAGAGGTTGGCCAGGAATAAAGCTCGAAGTCTGGCTTCTTCCTGGTGAATGTGAAGTCCTGAGTTCTATTCCTGATACCAAAAAATAAAGAGGTGAGCATAATTCACAAACTTATAAGGGAAATATATGTTTCTGTTAATTCCTCTCTTTTCATTTGTAATAATATGGAGAATGCAAGTTAATCTCTGTCACCTTCAAGAAGATGGGTGGGAGAGATCAATCTCTTCTCACTCCTGTTAGCTCAAACCCATTCCATTTTAAGTCTGGTAAGAGACTAGAGTGATTTTGTAGGCAGGGCATCCAAAGCTGAGAAAGAAAGTTTCTCTTAGATTACACAGTGTTGATCAAAGAATAGGAAATTGCACTACAATTCAGTGCTGTGCATTGAGAATTGGAAAAATCTTCAAGTGAACATTCATTTGAGGTGCCCCTTGTATATAGGAACTCTGCTTCTGTAACTACAAAAATGTGATAAAGAACAATAATGCTTGATTTTTTTGTGAGAATTGTGTATATGTATCTGGGCAGGGACCACTGTAAACATTAAAAAAAAAAAAAGCAGATTATGCTTCACTTTCTTCCAGTCAATGTTTTTCTGAAGTTTTGCTAATTAATGAATTTAGCAAACAATATATTTGAAATAACTTTTATCTGAGATTCTCAATGCTCTTTTAAATATTTAATTCATAATAAAGTAGCACAATATCTATCATATTAAAATACTCAAAAGATAACATAACTTTTTATCCCCAAATATGAAGACTGAAGATCAAATAATAAAGAAACAATATATGTTAGCTTGATTAAATAAATAAACCATTTAAGTAATAAATAAGATTGAGCCAGATTTCCCTTACTTACATCTGTACAATGATTCATCTCCAGTAATCATGATTAAATCCTCTTACCCCATCAGATTTTTTAAAATACCCCAATCAGACTGCTTCTTGCTACTACCATTACAAACAGCACAACACAGTTGTACACTTTAATATCCACTGGAATCACTAAGGAATTTTATTAAAATTTAGATTATAATCCAGTTTCTACAATAGGACTTGAGAGTCTGCATGTACAGCAAGTTCCCATCAAAGCTTTTGGTATTGTTAAATTTTGAATGAAGTGTTCTACAAATCCTTGAATATATTCATGAGATTGATAAGCAAGAAATTTAGTGACTGGGTGAGAGATTGTGTGCATTTGCAATGTGAAATATGGAATTTTTGAATTCAAGAAAATCACATTTCTTGTTTTTCTTGAAATCAAATAAATCATGTTTTTATATCTTCAGTAGAAGAAAAATGGCTCGTGAAACCAGATAAAAATAGACAGCTATTTTTGCCATTCTGCTGTCTACATTGAAATGAGTCATAAATATTTGCATCCCTGTTTTGAAAAGATACTTTGTTAGAATATCTACATAGCTCTGGGTCTGAGGTTGTTTGCCAAGAAGGATTGGTTATATTTTCCTAAAATCATGAACCAAAGAAAGGCATTTCTTTGCTATTAAATGACAATTTATAAAGTAGATAATCCTCAATAATGATGGTCTGGACCTTCCTAACATGAAATACTGTGAAAATAGAAATGGCATTCTTTTAATTTTTGGTTGCTTATTTAGAGCCTCCTTCCATGGAGGAAATATATATATATATATATATATTTCCATTTTTCATATATATATATATTTTTTTAAATAAAAGTAGAGCCATAGCTGTGGTATTTATCTGAAATCTGTGGTGTTTCTTTTTTGCAAGTCAGACACACAATACGATGTGATCTCAGCCTCCATGGAAGTGGATTGATATGGCCTTCCCACCTTGTTCAAGGTTAGAATTATGCTTCCTTTTGCCCCCACCATGCACAAATCTTACAATTGAACAGTAGTTAGACTGCTATTTCCAGTACCTCCATGCTTCCACCATGGAAAAAATATTTTATACATATATATTAGAATTTCTTTATAGAAATGTAAGTGGTGGAAAAACTTACTAGTTTTGCAGAGAAAGATAATCTGTTGAAATTTGGATGTTTTACATGTGAACATTTTAAATGAAACTGTCCACTAGTTAATTGAACATACCACATGCAAAGAATGTGGTCAGACTTAGAAATACCAAGCCTGTGAGAAAAAGGTAATATTACTGGGTAATATCAGTACTAGAAAATGAGTGCTAGAATATGGACTTTTGCATTGTTTTTTAAAAAGATTAATTGTTTTTGCTTTTTCTATTTATCTATTTTATTATTTTTGAACCAACTCCTAAATTTCCTTGTTGCGTGTATTCCTTCCTCCAGACACAAATACAAGTAGTGGTCTGGAAACACATTGAGTGTACGAATAAGAAATAATCATTATAATAAAAGGCACTTTGCCATTAAGGCTCCTCAAAATACTTCCTCTTGGTTTGAACACACTTATCTATCTTTCTCGCCACTTTCTGAGGCTGTTTTTGAAGTCTTCTTTCATGAGGATCTTTAGTAATTTGCTGTTTTTGTGTCAATGTCCTAAATTGATTCAAATTTTTACTTTTCAAGGTCATTTTGATTTTGGGGCAGAGCCACAGGTCACATAATGCCAGATTCAGTAAATAAATTGGATGATGACATCATAATGCTTTTATCAGCATGCCTTTCTATTGGATGGCACTTGGCAGAAGCATTCACCATACTTTTTTTTAATCACAACTCATAAAGACTCTTGTAAAAGAGTTCTAGAACTTCTTTAGAAAGTGATAAGCATGATGTTGTAAGTGTGTTTGACATAGTAGGGAGTGCTTGGAGGAGATTTCTGGCAACGCGTGTTTTGCTACAATGCTTATTTTTATTTAAACACATATATTTTTTGACCACCTTTGTATTACAGTTTAGAAGAGAGGATCAATCATACTGGTACAGATTAAATGCAGAACTGTTTTGTCACAGATGCTTGCTTGTGGAATAGCAAGGAAAATTCTCTCCAACGTCATTTTCAAGATGTGGAATGTGCTATAATAGTGTGCAGTTAAAGTATTTACAGAAACAAAATACTTAATATAATCACCCTATGGACGTCTCATACCATCAGCTAGTGTTTGCTTCTTTTGCTATCTCCAGTTTCATGTTTTTGTACATGATTTTTCTCACTCCTCATTCATTCTGTATTTCACCATCAACTTTGGCCTAAATTAATTAGAAAAAATAAATTATAATTAATGTGTAAATATTAGCAATTAAAATAAATCTTTTGCATAAATTCTGTAAAGGAAATTCACAATCTTAGAACTATTCCTTTGTAAGTAATGAAGTTAGTTTTCCTGCTTAAATTAAAGAAATGACTCTAATTTTAGGAATTTCAAGCCAAGTTAAGATAAAAGTCAATCATACAATGAAACAGAGAGAAAAAATTAGCAAGAATGCCTGATTATAGTTGCCTAACTACAATTTTATTGTCAACATTTTTAAAAAATAAATGAACTGATCAAAAACTAAGACTTTCCCAAATATACCTGTCTTCTTATCAAACTTTAGAAAAAAAATAGGCTAATATCCACTAAATGTAAACTTCAGTAACTGAATTTTCTTTGTTTTTCTAATGACTGAAGTTGTCTTAAGAAAACCTAGTTCTTCTCATCAGTTCCTTTCCATTTATATAGCATTACAGTTCTCACATAGTTCTCATCTTTTTTGATAACCATTTTGTCATCATCATTCATAGTGATTATTTTCCTGATAAACTTTCTTAAATAACTATGTTTTCTCTCTACCACATTATTCTAATTCTAAATCACATTTAATATTCCTCTTCACTCAGACTGCTTCTTTGAAAATTATCTTTGTTCCTCGTTTAATTCCAGAGGTTTCTCTTTGAAACCTTTCAGTCACTTTCGTGACTATAAGGTTTTTAATCACATTCTTCTTCATACATCTTATACCTCTTATCTCTATTATGATTCCCTGACCAATATATATATATATATATTATATATATATATATATACATATAATATATATATATGTATATATGGTTGATTTATCTTCATTATTAAAGATTCAACATTAAACTTTGAATCTTCAACTGTGTTTTTGATTTATTGATCCTGCATTGGGCAAATATGGTTTCTACTCTCAGATAATTACAGTCTAGTTAGAAAAGTAAAATCCATATAAAAATACTAACACTGAAATGAAGCAGAAAGTAAAATTTAAATAAATGACCCAGTCTATGACATGTTTTGCCCTTTTTTTAATGTAAAGAAATATTTAGAAGTAGAAGGTTTACTGTAATGATTGACACAGTATTTCAACTTGAGGAGTTTTGGAAGTTTAAAAGACTCAGCAGGAGGCCAGGGTCCTCACTTTGTAAACATCCTCATCCTGTGCAAAAGTAGTGCACCAAGATTGTGAGTGCTGCACTTGCCCTGGGGGTGGCAGGGAAGTAGCCAGCTTATAATGTAAGGGAAGAAAAAAGGTTTGCTCTTTGCACTTTTGCTCTTGCTGCTTTTGTTGTCTTCTGCAGCCTTTGAAGTACTACCCGCTGTGCCATGCTGCCCTGACTTGGAGCCACCTGATTATGGACTGAAACTTCCACAAACTATGAGCTAAATAATTTCTTTCCTTAATTTGGAGTGTTAGCAATTTTGTTCCAGCAATGAGAGAAAAGTAACCAATACAGAATTTAGTACTGAAGAAATGGGGTAGTTGTTTTGATTATACGTGATCATGTGGTTTAAAAGCCTTTGGGAATGGCTTGTGGGAAGAGTTTGGAAAGATTCAGAGATGTCACCTGAAAGAGTAGTGCTGGAACACCTTAGGCTATTCTGTATGGGAGATTCTGGTCAGAGCTCAGGAGACCAGAAGGCTAATAGAAAACCTGTCAGTACAGACCAGGCTCAGGAGGTTTCTGCTGGGAAAAAGAACTGCATTGGCTGCTGAACTCCAAACCATGTGTGTTATGGCTTGGCAAAAAGTTTGTCTGCATTTTGCTCATCTCCAGAGGCTTTGGCTGAGATTGACATTAAAGGAAGCAGGCTCATTAATGCGGTAGAATAAATTTCTATTTTCTCTTATGATTCAATCATTCCTTAAAGTTTTATGAAAAAGGACCAAACTGAAACATCTAAATAGATTAAGTTTGCCAAATAACAATTACCCTACAACTGTGAGTGTCAGCATAGTCCTTGTGACAGTGAAAATTACCCAACAAACACTGCAATTCAGTCGACTAAATGTTTGAGCTGAAGCCTGAAAGTTCACCGAGTGTTCTAGGTTCTTGAGTGACTTGATTCTGCTATCTTACTGAAGTTTAAAAAAGAAATTTCTGAAGGTGATTTAACAAAGAGCACACCCTCAGATACTTGATTTACGAATCTAGTTGGAGCAGCAGGGTTTTAATTTTGGAGAAACATATTGTCTGTGACTTCAAAAGACTAGCTTGTCCTTTACAAATACAATTCTTTGAGTGTACTGTCCTCCAGCATCATTCCCTCCTGTGAGGCAATACTTTTTCATAAAATCAAAAAACCACAATACTTCATAATTGGAATTCCTGAAAATGATAATTCAACTGGAATATTTACTGACAACAAAATGAAGAAAAATAAGCTATTTTTAAAAGTATACTGTCAAGGGTAAAAAGGAAAATACTGTTTCATAAGCAGATCTTGGGGGTCATGGGCAAAGCTGCAGGTGGGGAGAAGCATAGACCAGTGCAGAATACTGACAACAGAGAGAAGGGATAGTTTGAAACAAAGCACAAATGAATTGGTTTGTTAAGCTAGGAAAGTATTTACCCGAGGGGTATTCCAGTAGTATGTTTGGAGAATGACCTTGAACACCAATGGCAACTTTGTGTTCGAGCAGGGGAGCCCAATGCATATGAGAATTAAAAAATAAAATAAAATTTTGTAGGTTTTTTGATTGTTTGTTTGTTTTTTAAGTCAGATTTTCTCAGAAACTTTAGCATGATTGCTTGGAAACATAATGAAGTAAATACACTGTACAGTATAGATGAATACCACTAATGTTTTAAAAGTAAATTTAAAACTAGACTACAGAACAAAACAAAATCAGAAAGAGGCTTCCTTTGTGATAAAGGACAAATTATTTTAGAAGTATTTTCCCCAGTCTCTCACATAACCCAGCAGGATAGCTGGTCCCAAATCCCCACTACTCTCTGAAACTGTACAATCTCTGCCTCCAATCTATGGAATGTTGCTGCCTCTGCCTTTTGCTACGATTCTTCTCATCTTTTACCTCTTTCCTAGGAATAAGTTCTGACTTTTATAATTAAATAAACGAAATAACTAGTGAATGTCTTTGACATTTTTAAAACTATGGCACTCTACTCTTATAAGAGTCAGAAATTTAAAATAACAAAGGCTGATGTATTTTCACTTAGGCTAGAAAAGCAGGGATGTGAATATTTAAGTCAACTATCTATCCATTCCTTTGTTTGTCTGAATAACTGCCTGTCTACTCCTTTATCTTGCTTTCACATATATAAAACATTTTTTCAGAGTCCAGTGACTGCTACTGCTAAGAAGTTGGTAAATAGCAGCTGTTACTGCTATAAATAGTGAAGGCACACAGGGAGGGTGGAGAAATTGCATCAACCTATTCTGGAAGAAAGTCCAAAAGTTAGCATTCTTAGTATAAAAGTCTGGATTAAGTGATCCTTCTAAAGGTAAAACTTTATTATTGAAAAAATATGTAAGTGGAGAGAATAACATAATTAATTCAATATACTCATCATCCAAATTGACAAAGATTATGACCAATTTTATTTCAGTTGTACCGACATTCACTGGTTTATTTCAAACAATCCTTAGGCATTATATCTTTTCACCAGTAAGTATCTATATGCAACCCTAAATGTTTTAAATGCTTTCTAGTAAACTATAGAGATTTGTTATGGTTTAGATTTTAAAAAAATGTCCCTGTAAAGTCTCATGTTTCAAGGGTAATTGGATCATAGAGGCTTTATAGTCAACAGTGGGTTGGGGTTTGAGTAGTTAAACGTGCTGTTATCAGTGGGATGGGCAGGAAAATGTGGATCATTAGGGGCATGACTGGAAGGAATATCTCTCTCCCTGGCTCTTTCCTACTGTCTCTACTACCTGGCCACCATGATGTGGACAGCCTGCCTCGTTGGCAGGTCTTTCCATTTGCTCTTTCTGCATTTGAGCCTATCATTCATGGAATGAAACTTCTGAAACAGACAGTGAAAACTAACCTATCCTTCTTTAAGTTGTGTGTTGGGTATTATGTCCCAGAAAAAATGAAAGTCATTAAAACAATAGTCTTATTACAAATGATATGATATTTATTATTCATTATCACTATTAACCCAGTTTGTTAAATTTTCCTCAGCATCTCATATATGGCTTAGCTTTTATTACTACTATTTATTAATGAAGGTCTAGCATAAGTAAAGTCCACACATCTTAAGCATACAGATAGATGATTTTGCACAACTTGTTATCCATGTAAATATCAAGAGCAAGACAGAAACATTTCCAGCATCCAAACAAGCTCCTATGTTCTTTTCAGGTTAATATCCCTCCAAATTAATTACTCTTCCAAGAGTAAAGAAAAGACTATTTTCCTTATTTTTGAACCTACATATGCTGCATGACAAAATAGTTCATTTCTAGAAATTTCCAAAGAGAAATGAAGGCATGTGCAAGTAAAAATTAGCACCTGCAGCTTAATGCACAGTAGTCAAACACTGTGAACAACACAAATGGCCATTAGTAAGTGAATAGCTTTAAAAAATGTTGTATACAATATAATGAAATAATATTAAGTAATGAAGAAGAATGAAATATTTAGTCAAATACTAGTATAGATTTAGTTCCACAATAAATGTACAGAAAAAAGAAGTGAGGCCAAAAAAGCAGAACACACTACATTTCTGTTTGTATAAAATTCTAGAATAAAAACTGCAGTAGCCACGCGTGGTGGCTCACACCTGTAATCCCAGCACTCAGAAGGCTGAGACAAAATCATTGTGAGTTTGAGACCAGCCTGGGCTACAAAGTGAGCTCAAGGCCAGCCTGAACGGCATAATGAGACCCTGTCTCAAAAAGACAAGGGCCAGGGATTTGACTTAGTGGCCTAAGTGGCTGCCTGGCAAGCATGAGGTCATGAGTTCAATCCCTGGTGCCAAGAAAAAAAAAAAAAAACAACAATAAAAACTCTGCAGGAACAGAAAGATCATTGACTCTCCAGGTATAGCAAAAGAAAAAAAGTTATCAAAGTGTGCATTTGAAATAGTTTAGTTTGATATACATAAAAAAGTGCCTTCATAAACCAGGCATGGTGGCATACTCCCAGCCCTCAGGAGACTGAGGCAGGAGGATCATTACAAGTTCAAGACCAGCCTTGGTTACAAAGTGAGTTCAAGGCCAGCCTGAACTGCATAGTAAGACTCTTGTCTCAAAAAGACAAAAACAAACAAACAAAAATATATTCATAATGCTTCCAAATAGATAACAAGGCCTTAATGGCGGATGTGATCATTTGTCTTCTTGGAATAGCAGTAACCATACTAACATGTTTTAATCAAGACTGAGATTATAAAAGAAAACAACAAAAAGGAAGACACTAATACACATTACTATTTATATAGAAACATTAAAAAGAAATATAAGAGCATATAAATACAAATATACAGAAGCAGAGAAGGTATGGAATTTTAAAAACCATTCTAAAATTGCATTAAAGGAAATTAAAAATCCATGGGACAAGATATTAAACACAAATATATCAAGGATTTTAATATATGTACTTGAACTAAAGTCAAACTGACAGAAAAAATCTGCCTTATTGGATAAAAATATCAAAACTATTACATGTTTATAACAGATACACATGAAATATAGGGATATGAAAGAATCAAAAGGATAAAAATATCTATACCAAGGGTACACAGATCAAGTTAGCCATTGTATTAAGGTTAGTCAAAGAAAACTGAAGATAAAGGGGACGACTAGAAAAAAATATTTCTGTGGGAAGGTATAAACATCCCAGATCATTGTGAACAGGAGAGCTTTAAAATGTTCATAGTGAATATGGGTAGTAAATGTGTTAAATAAAAGAGAAAGAACTCCAAATCATATTTAAGGATTTTAACAATGTGCAGAAGTTTGAATAACTGTTAGCCAACTTAAACTTATTGACCTAGAGTGTCCAATTTGGACCACAACTAAAACAAATATCTGAACTTTTCAAATACTTCTTTTATTTCTCCAATGGTAATTAATCTGTGTAGGTTATAGATCTTTTCTTTTGGAATAAAAGCAAGTTATCTGGGTTTTCAAGTTAGTTTCTATCAACTTCTACAAAATAAGTATCAAGCAGTATTTTTAAAATCTCCTTTTATGGTTATTTTTGACTGTCAATTCTAATTTTCTGCTGTGCAAAGTCAATCTATAATTATCAATTATTAATTGATTATACTAACTGTCCCCCAATAGAATTCTTTTATATTTCCCCTCTTAAGGGACTGAATTCAATTTTTTGTTGCTGTTTCTTCTGCACTAAATTATTTTGGTTTTTATTGATTGATGACTTCATTCTGCTTCTTTAAATTTCATATGTTTTTAATAAGTATCTAAGAAATTTAAAAATTTTATCAATAAGTAATTTAAATTATTATATAGCTATAGATATAAATAATAAAGTTGGCCTAAGTTCTTTCATATTTATACACTTGCATAGATTTTCATGATGTAGCTTTTTAAAAACATATTCTCTCTCTCTCTCTCTCTTTCTCTCTCTCTGTAGTAGTATCTCTTTCTGTCTCCCTCTTCCTCTCCCTCTACTTCTTTCTCTTTCTCTCTCTCTCCCTTTCTCTGTGTTTGTGTATTACTGTGTGTTCTATGTGTAATCAGTGTACCTTCTGGCATTTACAAAGTTTTGCATTTTCCTTTGACATTTATAAAGGTTTGCATTTTTAAACGGTGACAGTATTAGTTATATTGCATTATTAAGCTGGAAAAAAGTCACTCATAAATCAATGTTTAAAACACTGAGCATCGGTTTAGCTTATGAGTGTGTGGCTCAGTGATTTAAGATGGGTGGTGCCACTAGTGTAAGCCAGACTGGTCTCACATCTGGGCTTTGCTGGTTGCTGACTGGGGTAAATTAGCTCTGCTCCTCCTCTGTCTTACTTTGCTCCAGGAGAAAACTTGTGGCAGAAGCAGAGCTGCAAGAGTCTATAAAGCAATAGACAAACACTTTTTCAAATCTCTGCTTGAATTGTATTTGTTACCTTCCCATGGGGCAAAGGAAATTATATAACTAAGTCCAGAAACAGGGAAGATTAATAGCAGGGATGAAGAATCCAAGAATCTTTTTGCCAATTACCAAGTTACAATTATTCTAATACCGTTATAAAATAATCTTAGTTACCCCTTTTTGAGGAGATACTGATTTATTTTTTAACATTTAGACTTATGAGAAATACCGAAATTAGCAATTTCTTTTTCTTCCTCTCCTTTGGAATCTAATTTGAAGTAATGGAATTTTGTTTCTACTTGATTTCTAAAATGCAATTAGTGAAATGAGGCTAATTGAGTTATATTCATTTGGAAAAAAAAGCATTAGAAGTGGGGAAAACATGTTACCTGCAACAGTGGTTAAAAATTTAAGGAAATTGAATCAGTGTTGTCTCCTATCTTTGCAGGCTCAGCACATTAAATAGTTTGAAGGCAGAACCTTAAAGAAGATTGGAGTTTTGCAAAGGAGAGAGGTCAGGGGAGCAGAGGACAGCTATAGTAAAGTGACCACAAAGGGGAGGTAAAAGGAGGAAAGTAAAACCCTGAGGGCCATCATCGATAGGGTAAAACTTTTTTAAAAAATGAATTTAGAGATGCTTACAGAGTCAAAAAAAACTGTTGGGAGAAGTAAACATGATGGTTAAGAGATGATCCATGGAAAGTAGACAGTAGTTATTGGAAATTCAGCTTTTGATTCCTGGAAAGTACTTATTGGAAATTAAGCTTTGTGAAGAGTCAGAGGTTCATGATGGGAGTGGATGGCTAAGTCAAAAATAAAAACTGCTGAGGATTTAGCTCAGTGGCCTAAGCGCCTGCTGGCAAGTGCGAGGTCCTGAGTTCGATCCCTGGTGCAGCAAATAAATAAATAAATAAATAAATAAATAAATAAAATATATCTTCCAGCCAACTGCATGTTTGACAAGTGAATAAATAAATCTGTTATTGGTTGAATTTAAAAGAAAAAAAGAAAGAAAGAAAAACAAGAGCTTGTGCGTGAAGAGTGACAATTTTGGATCAGGTCGATCTCATTGAAATAAACCTTGGATTCATTAGGATAGAAGGAAATTCATCCAAATTTATTCCAAAGATGTTTACTGAATGCTGGCTCTTTGCCTTTGTCTTAGTCATTTTCCTCATTGCTGAGACACAATATCCAACATTTGTGACTTAATGGAGAACTATTTTGACTTAGAGTTTCAGAAGTTTAAGTCCATGGTCAGCCGACTCCAACGGAAAACTGCGTGGTGGAAGGACCAGGCAGGAGAATGCTGCTCATATCATGGCTGCCAGGAAGCAGAGAAAGAGGGAAGAGGGGAAAGAGAGTTATCCCCTTCCAGGTGGACCGGTTTTTCCACCCACAGCCCACCTCCTATCAGCACATTGTGCTGCTGAACTCATCAGTGGGTGAATTCACTGATGAGTAAAGCACCCCATGATCTAATCACTTTCCAAATACATGAGACTTTGGGGGTAATTTTAGGTCTAAACTGTAAAACTTTGTTTTGTCTGTGTACTAAATAAATAGTAGCAGTGAATAGTTGATCCTTCTCTCATGGGAGAGATGCTCAGCTAGAAGAAAGTTCAATTTAGCTGTTTCTAACTTGAATCAGTCAAGCTTGTGAGAGGGACAAGTTTGTATCACATTCAAATATTAAGCCCTCTTGCAAGGTCCTAGACAAATTGTGAAAACAGAACCCTATTACATATACTTATCATATACATATTATTACATGCATAATAATTACAGATATGTAATTATTATAGACATATGTTACATATGATAGATACACAATTGGTAAAGTTGATAAATAACATTTTGGCTCATTTAAATGCTGAAGTAATAAATAAATTCTTCATATGTAAAAGCAAATTTACAATAATTTATTTGATTAGAAATGATAACTAGTTTATATCACTGGATCCTTTTGACTTTAACAGAGTACCCATGGCATCCTCATCCAAATGAATTTCCACCAAAATAGTCCTCAAAGGGGCATTTTGCCACAGTTGGTATAAGGCATCCATCATGAGTTTCTTCTTTTATACCAATTTCATAACTACTGCTCACAAACAACTTAAAAGATGCTAGCAGTGTCTTGGAAAAGCATATTACCATTCATGTCGAATTATTGCCTCCAGATACCCAGAATTATCCATCAGTGTTTCAGAAGAGAGCTGAGCCCTATGTGCTGGGGATGGTGGGTAGAAAGGATTGGCTTCTAAGTAATTTCATGCAGTAGCTGTCCCTGGGTTCTGAAGCAGTGCAGATATTCTCCAAAACAGCCCTGTAACTAGTCATTGGCTGGTGCTGAATTCAGTGAGACACAAATCACAAGGATTAGGAGCATCAACTTTGCAATCCCATTCTCTTCATAATCCCTAAAATTATTGACTAATGAGGCACCTATTCATAACGAGTACCTTTTAAACTTGTCTACTAATGAGCGATCAAATTTAGAACAGTAATTAGACATAGGAACAGATTATCCAAGGCAACTCATATTTTAAAACATTCTCTAAACTCCTAGTTTAAATATGCAGAGATTATTTGCTAAAACTTTTTTCAAGATATCAGGATTTTGTTTCAAAATAAATTTTATAGGGGAAGATGAAATATGGATAAAGCAGACAAGTGGTTTCTTTATTTTTACCTTCAGTCACGAATTTCATGTATATGAATATAATCCATTTCTGTGTAAAATATTGGCAACACCAGAAGAGGCAAAGACAACAGTGGGTACAGTAACCATGAAGCCGTGTTTGCACTAGGTGGGCAAAATATGGACCCAAAAATTCAAAACATATTTGTCACTGATATCCTTTGGGAATGTCTTTTTTCAACTTTTGGTTTATGTAAAAGAAAAGAAAATATTACAGAGATGAAGTACCACTTAACTTACTTTTGCTTTTTTTGTAGGTTTTCCATTTTTAGCTGTAATTGAACTGTGATTTATAAGACCATAACACAAATAAATATAAAATTTCGCAACAGAATACAGGGGGAAAGCTCTACAGATTTTACAACAGAATAAAATTATTACTACTTTCAGAGATCGTTTTGATTGTAATCGATACTTGTAAACTGATCTGTCCTGATTAAAATGGAATTTAGCATTTGTTTCTGGGTATATGAAGAAGTTTTGGTTCTCATAAAAAGAGTGCAATTTTTTTTTCAATTACTTGATTTGGTTGACAGATTTTTTAAAACCTAATAAGCAAGAGAAAAAGAACACTTTCAGCTTGACACTGTTTAGTTCAAAACAACAAAACACCTCAACTGAAAAAGCAATGTGGGTAGCATAATTAGTCCATAGAATTTCCTAAGGAAAAATAATAAATAAAAAATGAGTAATCTGTTCTTTTGACTGTGGCCTGTTTGGGCTTCAACAGATTTCTTTAAAAAGAAAAGAATCTACAATTTTTAAGATATGTTCAACATTTGGGCTCCTGGTCATTCAACTAGTCATTTAGCACCATAATATTCTTGGTATGATTATGTGGCATTCTAGTGAAACAGTAACAGCAATATAATATTGAAATATTTGGAAATCAAGCAATAAAAAGTCTCTTAAGGATTATAATAGCTGTGAAAACTTCTGTCCAGAAAACTGTCCTTGGAAAAACTGAATTCCATAATCATTTTTTTCTGAAGAAAATACTTCAAAATCATTTCTGCTACTTGCATTTGTTCCTATTTACTCTATTTGTTATTGTTTGTGTATGTTTTTGGTATTTTAACTTCCATATACAAAAGTCATAATATAATTTTCAGTTGCTCTCTATTGAGAATTTACTATTTATTCTCATTTTTACTTATTTAAAAGAATTGCTGAGAGGGAGCAATTAGGTTACCTAAGTGTGTTTCACATAACCCTCTTGGAGAAGAATTTAATTGTGTTTTCCAAATAAAAAAGAATGAGGTTCATTTTCCTTTGGCCCTTAAAGAGAGCTGGCAGGGCTCAGTTCCAGGAGCCTGAGGATATTCTTCCTGTGGGTGAGAGTTGAAGATTACGCGTTCCAAGGCCTAGGTCCTGACAAAGAATTGAATTGTTGGGAGAGCAGGAGTAGGAGCCTCATGTGAAGCAGCTGTGAAACCTGTTTCTAAACAAAGTCCCCCAAAGTGGCCCAGGAGATACGCGCTTGAGGTGCAGGAGTGTTTGTGAGTTACTGCAGGGAGGATACCTCTTTCTACAGGCAGTGCCCCGGAAAGGAAAGAATGGATTGCACTCTAGAAATCATGTGTGTTTAAGAGAAGCTAAGGTCCCAGTTGAGAAGACACCAGCAGCAGTGCAGCCACACTACAGAAGGCCAACCTTTGTCAGCAGCTTGCCCTAGACCAACAACCTACCTCTCTCCCTCATGAAAACTCATACATGTCTTATCTGCAGAGGAAATGGAAGGAGCCAACCTCTTGTTCTTTGTCTGTGAAGTAGTTTTCCACCAATGTTGGCAGGTCGGCCTTAATTTAAATAGGTTATTCGAACTGAGTGAAGAAAACACAAGGAGTTTACACAAACTATTCTTGAGCCAGGAGTGCCATTTTTCAAGAACTGCTGAAAATTTTAGGTGTCTTATCTATACTTTTTATCTGAAAAGAACAATAAAAATTTCAGATTCATGTATACTCCCAATTTTGTTTCCTAACTAAGAGTTCTAGAAACAATTTCAGGTTTTATTTGTATCAGTAATTAAGAAATTCTTTTTGGTTACTTCATTCCTCTGTGGTTTGTTTACAGTCTTTTGTGTTACATAGGTTTTATTTTGAAAATAACTGTCATTATTCAAGTATTTCTGAAGCTGCCTTTTTTCCCTACATGATTTTCAATGGTATTCTAATTTATTCTTCTGTGTATATTTCACTGTTATTTTTCCTGTGAAATTTCTTCAAAAATACATTACTGATTATGATTCTTGTTTAAAATTTGTGGTTAGAAAAATTTAATCACATATTTGAATAAGTGCCTGATAAATAAACATTAAAACACACAAGAACAAAAACAGCTGCTACATAGTTTTTCTATCATGAGATTGTGACCTTTCCAAAGATAGGAACCCTCTCTTGGCCAACTTTGCATCCTTAAGTATGGGCTATTGGTGTGTCAGTTACCACAGCACATGATAGATTTCTATCTTTATTTGAACTTAATCTAATAAGCCAAAACATGTGTAATCATACCAATGAGCAAACAATTTACATTCTGGAGAGTAGCAACAGAAAAACTTAGCTTTTCTAAAAGTAGAAAACTCTTCACAAATACGTTTTTAAAGGCAATTTTAGAAAAATTTTATTCTCTCTTTTTTAACTCAATAATACTATCTCTGTCTTCATAGTCTGTCAAAATTTTCAATTTCTGGAAAATATACAATGTTAGATAGAGATACCCTCAATACATTATGTTACTTATAACTTCTAATTGATTAATGTTTAACTAAAAGGTTTTGTACTTACCTCTATGTAAATATAGTCTGTGAAATATAGTCATAAATTCACGGGTCATTTGTGGAGAGCTGTTCAGAAAAGGTGAACCATTTGAAAACATGATACTATATTACTTTAAAAGATACTCTAGAAACTCTAATTTACCATTTCATTAACTATTTATTTAGTGAATAACTACTAGTGTGTAGAAGATGATGAATAGTTAGATGAAGGTACATAAATCACTGATAATTCTAAAAAGACTTTCTAAAGCTCCAATTACAGATGTAAATACCAGCGGAGTAAGGAATGTAAATCAATTAAATCTTTCAAATTAATATGGAAATATATTAGGATAATACCTAAAATTAATATTTCAAAAGGATAGTTTTTTAAATATTTACTCATTACTTTATAACTAAATACTAACATCTTGAAAAATGTGACAGCTTTATTTATTCTTAACTTTTTTTTGGTACCAGGGATTGAACTCGGGACCTTGTGTTTGCCATGCAGGTAATTATGCCCCTGAGCTATATCCCCAGACTTATTTTTATTAATCATTGATATTTCATTTGTATTTCTTTTGTATTTTTAAATATTTATAGCAAATATGTTAATGTATAAATTTAGCAATAACATATGTACATATCCATACATATGTTTAAACATATGTATACACAGACATACTTAGCAGATTCAAAGTAAATTCTGTGTAATGTCACAAATGATTCTTTTGTTTGTATTTCTCTGCCATAGTCTAAATGTTTCTTTAAATAATGTTTCATTACTTCATGTATTAGTCAGCTTCATGTCATTGGAACAAAATACCTAACATATCTTAAACTACAGTAGTACTGTAGTTCCCTGTGCAGCATCTAAAGCAACCAGTGGCACACTGTAAGCTCCAAAGAGCTTGGATGTCTCCACCCCTACCTCATTTCCAGTGTTTGTAGTTCTCCGGCTTTTTTCTTAGGCCCACTTTACTCCTCGTCCTGTGCAAGAGGAAGGATTTGGTCTCTCTTGATTATAGGGGTTGAGTGATCCAGGAATATATTAAACAAGGAGAGATTTATTTTTTCACTCATAGGTGTAGCCCATGCTTATCTGGCATCAAGGCAGAAACATCATGGTGAAAAAGCATAGTGGATCAAAGCCTGGGTACTGCTCCAGTCAGCAGCGGACCTTGATGTCATCCTTGTGGTGCTGGTTTTGGGTACATGCAGAATGCAAGAGTTGTGGAACCAAGAAGACTTCCACAAGATTTCAGAAGGCCTGGCAGGCCAGATAGTGTGCCCCTGAGAGGGTAATGTGTGAGGGTAAAGCCAAAAGTGCAGTGGAGACTCCAGAAGTATGGAAAAGTCAGGAATGGGGATTGTCTAAGGATAGTTGCAAGGAGGGAGTGTCTTTGTTACTTTTCTCATGTTGCTGGGACAAAACACCTGACACCCAAAGTGAAGCAAGGAAAGGTTTATTTAGCTTACAGTTTCTGGAGATTTCAGTCCATAATCAACTGGCTCCAAGGCAGAGTGGCATGGCATGGGGGCAACACTTCAAGGCAGCAACCAGAGCAAAAGAGAAAAACAAGCCTCTTCTCCTCCCTTACACAGGCCACCCCCACTCCAGGGTGGGTGTAACACTCACAAAATGTCCTTGCCCTCCTTTGCACAGGATGAGGATATTTACACAGTAAGAACCCTGGCTCCCTGATGAGTCTCTTAAACTTCTAAACTGCTCAAGTTGACACAATGTATCAACCATAACACCCTGGGAGCTACAACCACTGGAAATGCTGAAGGGGTGGAGCCATCCAAGCTCTTTGGACCTTACAAGGTGACAAAGAGTGCTTCAGATGCTACACAGGGAACTATAGAACTAAATGTTTCCCCTGCTGGATTTTAGACTTGCTTTGTCTTTTGTTTTCTCTTGGTTGTCACTTTTGGAATGAAAATGTTTATGTTATGCCATTAAATGTTGGACGTGTTTAACTTTTCATTTGAATAGGGGCTTGCAGCTAAGAGTTTATCTTGCATTTCAGAAGAGACTAAGGTTTTGGACTTTTTAGCAATGCTGAAACTCATAGGACTTTGGCAACTCTTGCAGATGGACTAAATGACTTTTACATAAAGGGATGTGCATGAGTCTTTGGTGGGCCAGAGGCAGAATGTTATGGTTCTAGTGCAATACGATGTCAATAGACTTAATAGAATTGTTGAAGCTATGTTATAATGTTCAAGTTGTGAAATTATAAGAGTAAGTATGTCTTTGTATCTGGAAATTGGTTTAAAGAAATGTGTCTGGCTGCCAAGTTGACACAGGGTGGATTATAATGGTTGATACTTTGTGTCAATTTGAGAAGTTTAGAAGTTTAACTGAGCAAATCAGTAGGGGACCAGGGTCCTCATTTTGTAAACATCTGTCTTGGTTACTTTTCTTTCCTCACTGAGAAAAATTACCCAACACCCAAAATTAAGGATGGAATGATTTACTTAGCTCACAGTTTGTGAAGGTCTCAGTCCATAATCAACTGGATCCAAAGCAGGGTGACATGGCACAGGGCAACAGTTCAAGGCAGCAGAAGACTGCAAAGGCAGTGAGAGCAAAACTAGGGGAGAACAATCCTCTTTTCCTCCCTTATACTGTATGTAGGCTACATCTGTTGGGTGGTTGTAGCACTCACACCGTCTCTGTGCCCTCCTCTTGCACAGATTGTGTATGCTACAAGTGCAAGAGGAGGGCAAGGAGATGGTGTGAGTGCTACCCCACCCCACCCTCATTTTGCTCTTGTTGCTTTTGCTGTCTTCCACTGTCATGAAAGTTTGCCCCTCTTCAATGTCACCGTTTTGGAGCCAGCAGATTATGGACTGAAACCTCCACTAATTGTGAGCTAAATAAATCCTTCCTTTCTTAATTTTGAGCATTGAGTATTTTGTGTTAGCAATGAGAGAAAAGTAACTAAGACAGGAATCATTGACAATTGGCAGAGATCATTAAAAACCATTGACCTTCTTGAAGTTAAGACTCCTATATCTTCCTTTCCTGTCATTGCCTTCATCTTCCTTTTCTCTCTTCTTACCTTTTCTCTTGTTTTCTTCTCTCTCCCTTCTTTCCTTACACCTCTTACATCTCTCTTGTCTCTCTTGTTCTTCTCCCTCTCTCTCCTTTCTGCCCTCCCTTCCTCTCTCTCTCTCCCCTACATTTTTAACCCTGAATGTAGAGCTTTCTCATGAGATTTACATTATTTTCCAAGATATAAAAAGTAGGGTTGATTGTTTCATTCATTTTGCTGTATTTTTACCTTCAGCATGTTGACAGGGCTTTTAATTTAAACAATAAAGGTGTGTATGTAATATTTGAATTTCATAAACTGATTTTTCATTTCTGCTTATATTATTAGCTGTTCATCTCTTTAAAAATTGTATTTAAAAACTCTTTGTGACTGTAATTATCAGAATGAAAATTTGTTGCATTGCATCAGTAGCAGCTGGCATATCACTGCTTCCAATAGCTTCACTCTCAACTGCTCAGCATGCTCACAGCCTTCTCCACTTGGAAGTGAGAACCAAACACGTTCCTGATATCTGAGAGATTATGATGTAAGGGAAAACCAGAAAATGCATTAACAAACATCACATCAACAGGGTCGGCTGACAAAAATTGCTACAGAAGAAAACTAGAGAGGAAAGAGGAGAAAAAAGCATTGCCTCAAATGAGTATGCCTCAAATGTTGTCTTGGAACCAGTCTCAAATCTGTGTTAATTTCATGGCTTCTGCAAATATAGATAATGTGAATTCTCATATTATATATATTACAGCAACCCCAGAATTCAGAATTCGTAAGAGAGATTTAGTTACATGATATACAGTGAGATAGATAGATAGTAAAATACATGAATAGAATTAATACAAAGACTTATAATGTAGATAAAGTGATTAATTCAACATACACACAGAAAATAGAATATATGATATAATGAATGCAAATAATATATATTCATATATATTTTCAAATGTATATGTTCAAATATATATTTGACTATACATATTCATATATATTTGCAAATATATATGTTCATATATATTCAAGTTATATATTCAATGAATGCAAACATATATATATTCATTCTATCTATCTCTTGGGATGATGTCAGTTTCTAATGTTCTAATTCTATGCAGTGATCTCAGACTGGCTGTTCTTACTTTTATATAACTGGAGACCATCTCAGGCCCTAATCCTTAGGTCACATCCTAGCTCTGATTCTTTTCAGCCACTAGGACCTCCATTCAACAGCATACCAGCTCATTTCAAACTTATGACTCTACCTTAATGTCCCTTCTCTATTTTTGTCTATTAAGAATCTTGAGATTTTGTATTAGAAATGCAACCTTCTTAGGTGTTAGTACTGGGCACAGCACTTTAGTTAGTTTAATCCAAACGCAGCTGTTGGCTGCCATTGTCATAAGATCTCTTGGGTCTTGTCAGTCTTTTTTCTCCAGGAGTCTGTTAAAATTTCACTTTTTATTTATAATTTCAATGTTTCTCAGAATCTAATATTGAAGAAAAAAACCTTTGTGGATAGGTCACTCACTTTTCTATTCTTGTGGTAGAAACATTCAGTAAAAATACAAGAATTACTCCTGCAGTAATGCAGCATGGTATGGTATTGTTGCTATATTAAGAAAAGTTTTTTCTCCTCCCCCGATAGCTTCCTTCCCTGATCCTCCCTTTCCAAAATTTAAATGCTAGACTCTTGGGGACCACAAATTCACAATGGTTAATTTTGCTTATTTTTTTTTATTTTAAAGAGGATAAAACCAAGGAAAATAAAACAGAATAAAACCAATCAGAACAAATGAGAGTGATACAGGACTTTACAACATTACAAAATCAACAATAGTTACCATAAGGCCTTTCATTGTCTTCAAAATAACTGCAGATACCTTCAGACACAGTAAAAATCAAACAGAATAGAATAGAATAGAAACAATAAAAACAATGGATATAATAAAGGACTTCAAAACAAGACAATAGTAAATTCAAAATGACTACCATATATATCTTACTATCTTTGAAATAGCTGTCCATGCCGTTGGATATAACACAATCAAACAAAGTAAAAGAGAATAAAACCCAAGCCAACACAACAATGAACAACATAGGTCTTCAGAGCGAGAGTGTAGGGAATCAACAATGGCTACCACCCTCATATGGCTACCACCCCCTAGATGCCACACTGTATACTGCTACCTTCTGAACAGATGATCAGACCACTGGCCCTACACCTGCAAGGTCACTGAAACACCAGAGCGCCACAGGCACCCAAATTTGTTTCAACTTGATAGCTATCATCAGAGCCTGTGTTTCTCTGGATGAGCCAGTTGCTTGGGGTGAGGGGCTGTTACCTCTTGTTTGCCAGCCCGTGAGGTGGAAGGAGCTGGGATCTGGCTGTCCCCCTGCCAGCGGCAGCCCACAGGGAGAGGCTCGGCTCTGGATGTCCCGTCCAGCAGCGGCCCATGCATGGCACTGGTTCTGGCAGGGTGGGGTTTGTTCTCTCTCCCCATGGTCCACAATGGCACTGACTCATGGGGAAAGGCTTGGCTCTGGATGTCCCAGTCTGGCAGTGGCCGGTGCGTGGCAGTGGTTCCAGCAGGGTGGGGACTGATCTCTCTCCCCAAGGTCTGTGGTGGCATTGACTCACTGGGAAAGGCTTGGCTCAGGATCTAATTTTGCATATTTCCCACAGGGATAAATGGAGGTTTGGGATTATGTTATTACTGTTTTGAGACTTCCCATTAACTCTTTTGGGATGGGCCATCCTCTCCCACCAAGACAAAACTAAAACTACTAAGATTAAAAAGGAACACTCCAGAGTAAGATCCTTCCTAGTATAAGTTTATCTCTGCTCTCTTGAGTCATCTCAGAATTATCAGTTGCTTGCTGAGTCATCACTGAATCTTCCGCTGACCTTGAATCTTCTGCTAGCCGCCCCCCCCCACACACACACTGTATACACCCAGTAAATAGTGACTGGTTTGGAGTATCTTGGTCTCTGCCCATCCTGAGGCACTGGCCTCTCAATCCTCCATCATGCATTACTGAATTTGTCTCTTTCTTATTTCATCCTTTAACCATGCCCCCTCATACAGACAGTTGGGGATCTTGGCCAGGTCCCTGATACCATACCTTTTAGTCTTCCTGTACTTAAAGAAGAAAGTAATGTTATCAAGGAGAAAAAAAGGGACTCTCTCCCCTCAGTGGAGAGTTCCAGAAGATTAAGCCCATAAGGGAAGACAAAGTGTTCACAACCTGGAAAAAATACTCAGAAGCAACAATGATAAATTAAACTGAAGCTTCCCTGCACAACCACTCAACACAGCAAAGAGATCAGGTTCCTAAAATGGGATAATAGAGGGTGGAGGACAGTTGAAATTGGAATTTTTGATGATGTGATTAAGGTAGGTCTCAAGCAGGAAGAGGCCTAAGCCTTGGGAAAAAAAAACAAAAAAAAACCAAAGAGATTGGTTTCTATTCCCTAAGAATAGAAAGAATGATTAATAATTCTCAGATAGAAGAATGTAAATGCCACAGCTAGATGGATGTCACCTTAGTTGAGATTAAATCAAAAAAGTTGGTTGAAACAGATCCACTTTATTTTCCCACAGTGCCAACAACACCACTGAAATCAGCAGTTAATATACACCCTCTTTCAAGACTCTGTTGTTAAGTGTTTACTAACACATCCCCATATTAGCACTGGAGAGCACAGTCACGTATGACATCCCTTACAGGACTCCTAGATTTCTAATTAGGAAAAAGTTGTGTTTTACAGATTACAAACTTGAACTATTGGACTTTTGAAGTTGCTTTATCAGGCTAGGATCCAGATCTTACTCCATCCCCACACCTAGCAGTGCCAGCTTGGAATCCTGTGTAGACTGGACGCAGATCCTGGTTGCCGGAAGCACAGTAGCAGCTGCAGAAGCTACAGTCACTCTTTCAGCAGTGTACCAATGACCCGAGGGGAGGTCTTACATTAGCTTTTTCTTGGAAAATAAAGTTGTAAGAAATCCTGTCATTTCAGATATTCTGTGAGTAGATATACAACTATCATGTTATTTTTTAAATTTTTTTCTAGAGTACTGACCAATGCCAGACTTTGAAAGAAATGAAAACTGAGGAAGTTAAAGGAAGGAAGGAAATTAAGCATACTGTAATGGTATGTGTAGTTTATCTAGCCTTGGAGCATTCAGAGATAAAGGATGAAAGACTTGTTCCAGAAGCAAAGGGTGGGAGTTCCTTTTATCACGTGAAATGAGTTAAGTGAATTAAAAGACCACTCAGAAATGACATTTTCATTATACAGATCTCACATTTTTTTTAATCTCTTACAGGAATAA
>RJWT010007849.1:0-27073 GCA_004365215.1 Cuniculus paca
ATTTTAATAACTGTTCAAGATATTAGATGACAAATCAATGACATGTGAGACTCTAAAATTCCCTGGACCTTATCCTTATCCTCCCTATGATGGAAATCTTTGTTAACTGTACTTATAATTATCCTATAAATACTATTATTTGGCCAATGGATACTTAACTGTTTCTTTGGCTTTGTCTCCTCCAGAGTTAAAGCTACATGCCTACCCAAGATAAAAACACCTGGTATCTACTGAGGGCCATTAGATAGAACCTCTGCAGAGTATCCCTGACTGCTGTTCAACAACTACAACCCCCTTTAGCCAGATCAGTCATTGGCCATTACTCCCTCATAGCAGTTTGGGTTACTTCTTCACAGGGAGGAATGTTACAGGCAGCTGAGTTAGTTAGAAATGTTAGAGGTAGTCAGACAGGGCTGGACCCTCAAAAGAGCCAGTGTAGGCCAGATACCTTGCAACCTTGGAGTAGACAGACACCTCTGCTGCAGGCCAGATCTCAAGACAAAACACAAAACAAATGCAACCACACCTTAAGCATAAACATCAGGGATTGATATTCTAAATAGGTATGGATCACCTTGAGGAAGCCAGGAATCACCATCCTAACCTCCTATAGGAAGAGTCACTACTCTTTAAGCATGCCTGCTTGCTATGTGACTCGCTTCTCCATTTGTCCCTGATTTGGTCAATTTTATCTAAACAATTAATCTTACTGGTTGACCATAGTTCTGTCCCACCTCATGCCCATCTGCCTTGCCAGTTCCCATGTTTTCCCCATCTTGGACCCGTCTCACCTTGTGGTTTTGCTCTACCAAAGTCCCTAGAAAAGACTTTGGCAACTTCTTTGGGACCCCATCTGTCTCTCTCTCTCAGACGGAAGCTTTTTTCTCTCAATAAATACATTCTGCTCATAACCTCCACTGTTCCTTAAATTCATTCTTCAGTTTTAGAGAACACGAACTTGTACCGGACATCTAGTAGGTTGGGAGTTTCCCTCCCCTGTATCACTATCACCTCTTCAGAACCTGACTGATCTGACTGCTTCACCTCATTTAGGTACCTTTCTTTGTTTTTTTTTTGGTACCGGGGATTGAACTCACGACATCATGCTTGCCAGGCAGGTGCTAGATACCTGTTTCATTATAATATTATAACAGTTGATTAACTGGTTTCTTCCCACCACTGCAACTACATTTTCATCCCTTAAGTATCATCCCTTAAGTATCAGGATAGGCATTTTCCTACTGCATTTTTACTCTGGTACCTGTTACATGGTAGGCTCCTAGTGAATATATGTAAAATAGGTGATTGAAATAAAGAATAAAAAGAGAAAAAAGAAAAAAAAAACAAGAAAACAGACAGACTTCCTTGTTAAACAGAAATTAGGAATTTGTTTCTGATTATCCCAAAAGCAGCTCTCTGTAACCAAATTGGATTTCCTATTTTTGGCATACATACTCTTCCCATAAAAATAGACTTCAAAAAGAGCTTCCATATCTTTATTTCTGAATGAAATGTAAAGGACTTGTAAAATGAAAATATCTGAGGTTTCAACAGCAGCAGAAAAATAAAACTCCCTTCTCATTTATATCCAAGAAAAACTCATTCAGAAATTCACCATGCTAGGTAATCTCAGGAACAAAAAGAAGTCACAAGCTTACACTTGGAAAATTATTCATATTCATACCTACAATAGGAATGACAGCAAGCTGGGCCAAAGGTTAAATGGATCCTATGTAGAGTCAAATAGGAGATGCCCAGAGAAATCTGAGCCCAGCAGCTTCCTCAGGGCTAAAGAGGCAAGGGCTCAGTAAAGTGGCAAGAGCTGTAGCTGCCAAGGCTAATATTTTGGTGGAGTGGTAAGACAGATGGACATTACTGGTTAAACAAAGCATTCAAAAACACTTAGCAAAACTTTTTCCTTTAGGACAAGGGAAGACAAGGAGTACATCTAGTGTTGCCTACAGTAATCGAGAGAGACAACTGAAACATGTAAGAAAGATAGTTAACTTTTTTTCTTTTCACCAATATAGAAACATTGAAATCAGGAAAAAAAGAAGGCATGTGATAAAAGTATAAATCTTCTAAATCAGTATTTTATTAATTGCTAGTTGCAACTCATCAGCAGTTCATAAAACCAATGTTTGAATCTTGACCAGTATTTTAAGAAATAATATAGAATGGATTAGAGTAGAAAATTATTGTAATGTTCACATTTTTGTGGGCACACATATGTGAATGCTGGGTCACAAAAAAAAATGCTTTCTTAACTCTGGTTTGTGGTTAAACATATCTGGAAATTCCTGCTTTTGGCTGCTCCTTCTCTCAAGTTTTCTTCCATATCAAAATTAGAGTTCAGATAAAAGTGTGGGTTCATAGCCCCAGCTCCAGGTATCCAGATTGGAGAAGAATTGCAAATGATCCTGATTCCTACTAAAATTTTGGTCTCTGATATGTTAGCCAGTTTTCTATCACTATAACAAAATATCTGAGGCGATTATAGAAAGGAAAGGTTCATTTTGGCTCACGATTCTGGAAATTCAAGTCCGAGATCAAGTGCCTCACTTGCTTTGGGCCTCTGGTGAGAGTGGCACATCATAGCAGGAGCTTGTAACAGAGCAAACTGTTTATCCCACAAGCAGGGAAGCAAAGAGAGAAGACATTGGATCCAACAGTCTCCCTCCAATAACCTAAGGACCTTCTGCAATGGACTAACAATCTGCTACTAGGCTCTACCTCCTAAAGATTCTACCTTTTTCCAGTAGTACCCACCCTGGGGAACACTAACACGTGGGCATTTTAGGGGATATTCTACATCCAAACTATAGCTGATGATAACACTTCTAGGATTGTGAGGAGCAGATTTAAAAAAAAAAAGTGCTTGTTCTTTCATTTAGGTAGCAGTCTTGTAGGGCACTTCCACATGATTAGCACTTCAGGAAGACCTTAATTCTTGAGAAGAAGCAGTGTGGAATAGAGGTTAAGAAGATTTATGTGAAGAGAGGCAGATTTGAATTTCAACCCCAATTTGTCTTTTGCTAGCTGCGAGATCTCTGGAATCTCACTGATTTGTAATAAGTGGCATTAACAACTGTACCTACTGCATAGAATTAAAACAACTAAATTATATAAAGCAGTGAATAGTCACATAGAAAAATCTTAGCTATTATCATCTTTAAGAATCCACCAACATTTTGAGAAAAATGCTTTTCAACTTAATTTGACAAACAGTTGCACATGCGAAGAACAAAATGAGGGCTTTTAGAAATACAAAGATGAAAAACAGTTCTATTTTCATGGAGTCTACACTTTAATATGGTTGTAAGTTTTTATAGAAGAAAATAACACTGTGGATTACCAATTCTGTCCTTCATTTAACACAGGGAGAAGCTGAGACTATTAAGTCTAAGGAAGTTTTTCAGAGACCTCCAAATAGTCAGGGGAGAAGTCATAAATATCACCTGGGCAACTGAAACCAAGCCAGTGCCCTTCTGCCAGAGTAGGTCAGTTCCTGGGTGAGACAGAGCCCAATCCTGACATTGATATGCTGGTGAATGTTAAAACTCAGCTGTGTGTGGATATATGCATGTACCCACATTTGTATGCACGTTTACTGTAAAGTTTACTGGTATAAACTGTATCGCACAGTTTACAATGATAAAAACATACAATATTTTTATTACAAAATCCATATGACTGATTCTCACAAAATCCTTTTGCCGATTTTTGCTCAATTCTTGTATCCATAGCCAACCTATAGTTATAATAAAACATGATTTGACAAATACAGTTGTTTCAATACACATACTTTTTATAACTGAAGTACAATACACATAAGATTTGCCATCCTGACTATTTTTAAGTGTATAGATCAATAGTGAAAGTGTATTCAGGTTGTCATGCAACTAATGTCCAGAACTTTGTTGTCTCGCAAAACTAAAACTCTATCCTACACAACAATAACTCCTTCTTCTCTTCTTCTTTTAATGCTTGGGAACAACTATTTTACTTTCTATTTCCATGAGTTTGGCTACTCTAAATACTTCATAAGTCACTTTTTGTGACTGTCTTATTTTACTGAGTATATAGCATCAGTACTTGTCCATGTGGCAGTATACTACAAGATTTCCTTCCTCTTTTAAGCCTGGGTAACATCCCACTGTTGGTCTGTTGATGGACACTTAGGTTGCTTCTGTTTCTTAGATATTATGAATAATGATGCTATGAATGTAAGTATAAACATAAAAACATCTCAAGATTCTAGATTCTTTTGACTATACAGTACCCTCAGAAGTGGGGTTTCTAGGTTATCTGAAAGACCTATTTATTTGTGAAGGACCATCATACTTCTTTCCACAGCAGGTGCACCATTTTGCATTCTCACCAACTGCACACAAGTACTCCAACTTCGCCACATTCTCACATCCTTGACAAGTTATTTTCTGTTGTTTTGATAGACATAGGTGTGAAGCAATGCACTAACTTTTTATTAAAAAAAATCTCATTGAGTCTGACATGCTTTCTACCATTAAGCTATTTTAAGCCTCAATTAGATTATATTTATTAAACTAAAAATTCTTTTTGGTTCAGCACACTTCTCTTGCTAAATCTAGATGAAAGATAGAGAAATTTTTCTATAATGAACCATATAGTAAACACTTTAGATTCTGTGGGCCATAATGTGTTTCCCAAAACCACTCAGCTCTGCCAGTGTAGCAAAAAAGCAGTATCATGCTGGGGATCTAGCTCAGTGGCCTAAGTGCCTGCCCACCAAGCATGAGTCATGAGTTCAATCCCCAGTACCTCAAAAAAAAAAAAAAAAAGCAGTCTCAGACAATTCACAAATGAATGAGGCTATTTCAGTAAAACCTTATAACAACAAACACCAGACAGACCCTAGTTTGCTGACCCCTAGTCTAGACAATAAAGCCAAAATTAAGCCTTGGTCTTTGCCAATTTCTCTTGTGTAAATGTTCTCACCCATCATTAGGAATTTACTGAAAGTAGTTAGAAAAAAATGCATAGTAGCATGCTATTTATAAATAACATTCTCACCATAAAAGTACTAATAGCATATATAATCACAATGGCACAAATAATAGTAAAAACTAATTGAAGAATTAGGCATTGATAAAATTCGATTATTTATTACTTTTATTTTTAATACTATTTAATTGTAAATTGTTATAATTTTTTACTGAAATTAAAAACTGGCTTATGAAATTATTGAAAATTTAACAACTGTCTGGCGTAGCTAGTATGGGCCAGATCCAATATCTGAGTTGTTTTAGTCTCCAGTCTTCTGTCAATACCCTCAGGTATCTGAGAAGCAACCCAGCCCTTGCCCTTTGTACCCTTTCAAACTTCAAGAAAATACTATCTTCTGAAAGTGGTTAGAACCTAATTTCTTGGTATATATCTTACCTCCTTATAACTTCATTTCTGTAAGAACACCTCCTGTGCCAGTTAATATTTAGGCAGTCTGGCCTTAAGGTAATTAAACTTCTGACCAAATCTTTACTGTCATGGGACTAGAGAATTAAATGTCTATTCATGTGTTTACATGTGAGAAATGTTTGGTTTAAAATAATTTGTGTGCTCTTTAGAAATTTCTCATATGATACCATTTCCCAACCCAGAAGCCAAAACATTTGCATAGAAATTAAGATGTGTATAAAATAGCACCTGTGAGCATAATCGGGGGATCAAGATTTCAACTTCACCTCAGCATACACAATGTCATTTTGGACAACTGATTTCACTTATTTAAGTCTCACTTTTTCCCTTCTACAGACTCAGTAATAATAATGCTTGGTACTCTTAAAGTTTGTGAGGACTGATATTGCTACTGTGGTTGAGAACACTAGCTAATAGGGTGATGGAAATGTAGGTCATCGTTTATCATCTGGACATGAATTTGAGGCATTAGAGATTGTAATTCCACAAACCTGACATGAACACCTTCAGCTTTGAAAAATGTGCTGAGATCCTTAAGGGAAATTGGAACTTCAGATAGCAATTAGTTTTTCAGTGGTTACTTGCATTTCCTCAGCCATGTTTGTTTTCCCTGTACCATAGATACCTGAGAGGCAAGGCTGAATTTATCCTGATGTGTTTTTCTTTACAGATCCTTTGGATCTAGAATCATCAGTCTATGGCATCAGTGCCACCATTTCCCTGTTTTTCCTTTCTGTGTCTTTCCTTTTGTACTCTGTACTTCTCATTGTTTTCTTTCACTTTCACTATTGCTTGCCAGAGTAGATGTTTACTGAACATTTCTGCCCAATATGATCCTTAAATCAGTTTGAGGTCTAACATTACATAATAATTAATATACATGGTTCCCCTTTAAATAGAGCATCTTCAATTCTAATGATCATTGCATCCATGTTTATCAGTCCATTATATTCTATCATCGTTTTTCTATTTCCAGGTTTTACCTCTGACCTCACTATGGGTGCAGACTATCGAAACACAGACCTCTCCAACACGGATCTCTTTATTCATAAAACATGGACGAGGACGCAGAATGTGGGTAAAGCACTCCTCCGCACTGTAAATATCGTTCTATGTATGCTGTAGAGGCCACTTGGGTTCATGCCTCAGTCTCATGAGAATGCCAGTCTACCCATGGACCTGACTTATCTCCCTGTTAGACGCGGCATGATAATTGTATGCTTAATATACCAGATCTAATTATTCTCTACTAGCATTGCATATAAAGGTAAATTCAGAAAGCAGTGCCAATTTGAGACACATTTTTGCACTTTTGACAGTATATTGTATTTATACAGAAAGACTTTTGTTTTCGAGTATTGTGTTAAGGGGGATAGTTGTGAGAGAGTTATGTAACCCAACCTTTTATTGCCCTTTTTATATGTGTACAGAATCTGAAAGAGAAAATGCTAGCTTTTATATTAGCCACAAGTAATTGTGGTTAGCTTTGCTGAAATTCCTCATCCTAATGATGCAAACAAAAATCACAAAGCGCAGAGCTTTAAGTTTCAGAGGTGACTCACAAAGTCTAGCAATCCATCTTGGAAGTCTCAGCAGGCCTATTTTTGGGCTGTTCTCCACACATGGCAAAGCTGAAGAATCCCAGGTGTTCTTGCTGAGCACAAAGCGAGAGCATGAGGATTGCCCTGAGAAGCAAGAACATGCTCATTAAAGTAGGCTTCTGGTGGGAGACAAATTCAACTGGCAGTTCTGCATTTCTCCTTGTGGTGACCCCTTTGCTTGTTATAGAGGGTGTCTGATGTCCCAGCGTATCTGGGTTTAATGAGGTGCAATTCACTGGGGACCCAAAGAAGGGAAAGAAGTGCTTGCTTGGTGAACCAAGAATGGTACACTGTTTATTTCGTGGATACTACACTGTTTAAATAATGTAAAAGTTTTTTCTTTTATGAGACTCTTCTATGCCTTGGAAGTCTGAAATGGCGTGAGTGTAGGAAACTCAGGGCTATGGCATAAATGGATAATAAAGTTGGGTGGATTAATTATTCTCATGATAAAAATTTGAAACTCTTAAAATGATTCTATAAGATCAACAGATACTCATCTATTTCCAAAGAACATGAAGTAAGGTTAGAGAAAGTCTTTTTACTTTGCACATTGTAGAATAGTTAATCTGGTGAAAAGATCTTTAAATAGATCAGGGAATTAGGTCATCATACTGATTGTCTTAATTTGTCACATACTTATTAGCAGCAAGAATACTTTGTCCATAGCTGTATTGCATTGAAATGGGAAATAAATTTTGAAAACAAAAGTAAACAATGGCATATAACGGAACTGTGAATAGCAAAGTGGAAATTTATATATGGTCAAAGAAAAGAATTTCATGCAACACATAAAGGTGTGATGCCTGCATAGGAAAATGCTAGACAACTACTGCAATTTCGAAGCCTTCAAGAAACACAAAGTGTGTCATAAACTAAGTATTAACTCGACTTTATGTCATATTTTTTTCCATTTGGTGTGATATTTTGAAAGACCTCACCATCACTCCAAATTGAACTGTTTTTTTTTTCTGCAAATATTCTAGAAATAAACCAAGCACACTTAAGGTGTATGAAATTTTTTTCTATTATTAAAAAATTCAATTGTTAAGAAAAATTCTATGCTCTGCAAATCAATGTTTTAAACATCCTCTTCATAGAATCAATTACGTGAACTGCATCATGTGTTTTCTCCTGTTCAAATAAAATTTCTAAATTTTTAAATACTTAACTTCCTCTTAGGCTATTTACTATATAACTCTGATCAAGTTCATTCATTTTTCTTTGCTTTCCAACAGAAAAGTGAAGATCATGATATAGCTCGACCTCCTCATCATAGTTTACAGTGTTAACTGAGCACAAGTAAACTGCTTTTATATATTATAATAAAGGTATTACACAATGTTATATTATTAGTGTGCATGTAAATTTTTAATTTTATAAACAAAAATAACATAGTTCTCAATAGATGAAATATAAAAATATAAGTCACTGAGCTATCACGTGGACAGGGAAAGAAACTGATACAATAAATCTTTTTATTGGCCACTTTCTATACACCAAGCATACACGCACTATTTAACTGTCATAACACTTTGAGATAAATACTATGAGATCAACTTTATAAATGAGAAAACTGAGACTTATGGAAGCCACATACCTTACCAAAATGTATGCATATGGAAAGTGGAAAAGATCAAGATTTGCACCTGGTACTGGTTTGACTACTTAGCCCAAGTTCTTAGTCACACTATTTTGTGATTATCTTTCCAAATTCCAGTTTCTGGTTCATAGGATCCAAGACTTCAAAATACTATATAAAGTCCTCTCTCAAAATGTGAGATGCACAGTAGTTGAAATTAACATACAATTTTTATAACATTCAAAACTTTCCATTGAAATGCATACCCTTTTGTCTCCCAAAGTAAAATAAATTTAGATGAATCCTGTCATATGAGCTAGTAAATAGGATATATTAAAACATCATGCCTCCTGCTTTGTTAATTATGTGAGTCTGATAAGAAAACACATTTTCTTTGGAGATGAGCAAATGTTTCAATTCATGAAAGCTTCAAACAAAACATTTATGCAAATATTCATTTGCCACTTAGAGGAAAAAATAAACCCGAGTTATGTGGAATTTTTTTCACTTGTAGAATTACATTAAATATCCTTCACCTTTTCCATGCTTAAAAATGTTATAGTAGTTCAAGAAAATGACATATTGTATGTATAAGAATTAGGAAAAATCTATGTGGAATAAGTAAAATAAATAAGCTCAGTGACCTCATTGATAATTCGTACATTTTTATCTGAGTAAATATTTTAATTTTAGTAATTTTCCCCTATGTTACTTTTAAGAGAAATACATGAATTCAATTTTTAGAAAAATGAAAATAAACATATTCTAAGGACAGGGAAGAATGCTATACAGTGATCATTTTTCATATTGTTTTAAAAACTTTTAATAATATAAATTGCCAAGACCTTCGATTAAATAAATTTTTTTCCAAAAAGATATATTTATACGTTTGCACTTCCTAGAACAAGCTAGTTCAATTTTATTTTGATGAAATGTACATGTTTTTCTTAATGATATGTATTATAAACAAAAAGTATCACAATGAGCTCCACTCACTTTTGTAAGTCCTAGGAGAGTACACAAAATGGAGTGCTAGTTAATCATGTGAAAAGGAAACAAATTATTCAGAAATAACCATCTTATGTAGAAGCTTCATCCAAATGAGCATTCTGTATAATGTAAATGAACTTTTACTAAAAGAAGACATTTACCATTGTGATTAATACTTTACCCTCAGGGCTGGGGATATAGCTAGTGGCACAGCATCTGCCTGGCAAGTGTGAGGTTCTGAGTTCGATTCTCGGTTCCAAAAAAAGAAAAAAATACTTTATCCCCAGGAGGTACAATTTCCCTAATGCTATGTGGTAGTGCAAAAACATGTAACAGTTCTTCCTAGGGGAAAGATCTGCTATATTCAATTTATATTTACTCTATTATTTTTTAAAACTATAAGAACACAAAGAAAAATATGCCATGTAGTTAGTCCATGCACTACTAGATTTCAGAAAAAACTATTTTCCAGCCTGCCAAATGTTGTACTCATTATTTTTAAAATGTTATTGGTATATGTTTGCAATACATAATAATTACATTCATCTCGGGGAATTGGTATACATTTATATTGCATCTTAATCATTTTTACTGTCCTTCCCTCTCCTCTTTTTCCTTCCCCTGATCTCCTCATCTAACATCACAGAGGCTACTCCAATGGTGGTCATATTAAGGATATTGAGGAACTTACAAATGCCTTGTCTATAAGCATCTTTTTTATTTGCAGAAAGAAAAATGTGTTAAAGTTTACTTTTGTATCTTTTAACTAAAAAGTTGTTTTGCATTAATCTAATTTCTGTTGCTCCATTCTAATCAGTATGCAACCGACAGCAAAAGAAAATGGAAACATTCACTTTTGTTTGTATTCATAAAAAAAACCACTTAAAATGACTTTGTTCATGTTACATTGGTCATATTAAAGTAACTCCTCAAAGAGTTAAAAGTGTTGAGAGTCTGATGGCATAAGATGGAACACTCTGGCAGGAAATCTACCAGGGCTGCTTGATGGTTCAAGAGTAGAACAGTTAGAGGTAAAAACACTCACACCCATGCTCACAGGCACACATACACACATTCCTAACTACAGGTGCACACTTGTAACTATACTTTGTGTCTGAGTGTTCCCCCAAACCTCATGCAGTCATGGAGGGGGCTGAATCTAGCATTTGTGATTGATTCATTGTCTAGTGCTGGGATTGGTGGTGTGAATGCTGCACCTAACCAGGGGCAGAGCCAGCATACAATATAGGAGAGAGAAGGAGCCTTGCTTTTCCCCTTTCTGCCCTTTTGCTCTTGTTGCTTGTGGCTGCCATGAAAGGTTGCCCCTTAGCCACAGCCACCCTGCCTTGAAGCCAGCTGAGTATGGACTGAAACCTCCAAAAACTGTAAGCTAAATAAACCTTTCCTTCCCTAATTTTGGGCATCAGGATTTTGTCTCAACAAGAGAAAAGTAACCAAGACAGCTATGTCACACACATTTGTGCACAAAGGTGCACTTGCATACATAGACACACATACACAGAACATACTGTCAAGCATATTCCCAGTTTGGAATTGCTTCAGCAGATACTCTGTCACTTCAAAATGTAGCTAAATCAGACAGAAGTAGAAAGGCCAATCTTTCCTGGAAGACATTCATGATCTGAAACTTTCCAACAAACAAACTGTACGCTTTCCATATCCCTAATTGCTTTTATTTCACTCTGGCTTACTCTAGAAGGCTTTGATACTGCCTTAATTATAACCGTTTTATGCAATTTACTTAAGGTTTTAAGTTTTGTACTTTTGAAGCAATTTTATAAAGTGAATAATTCTGAGCAGATGAAAACATTACACTAGCAATTTATTTTTCAGTTGAGGCCATTTTGCAGGTGTCCTTGAGCATTTGGCACTGTTCCATGTAACCTCTGGCAATTGGAGACCATTTGTTTTGAGGCATCATCAACATGTTCAGGAATGGAAATTACTGATGTCCTCTGGCTGGAGACTACCCTGTCACACCCTCACGGTAGTAGCTACTAAAAGCCTGCTTAAGACTCCTGTGACACAAAGTCAGAGCAGAAAGGGAAATATGAAATCAGAGCTCTTCAATAGAATAGGCCAGCACAAAAGCTTAGTGAGGTAGTAAGCTTTTTTGGATAATGTTTAACGTAAAATGGATACTCATTAAATGCTTGACTTAGATTAAATCGGTTTGATACAGGCAGAGAGAAGGAGGAAAAAGGTACAGACATAGGGCTAAGAATGCTCAATACTAAAGTATTATGACATGCTATTATTTAATGAGCACTTACAAACATATCTGATACCTATCCTAACAACTGGTTAAGTTGTGTGGCTCTGTGTATAAGTGTAGTTTGATTCTTTCTTTCTCAGAAATTTGTTTTTTATTACTTTTGCTTTGTACATAGGAAATTTTTCCCACAGTAGACATTGAGATCTACATGCTCATGAGAAAAGTGAGTCTGAGAATTTGAAAGGAAATGAAAATCTCTTCAGGGCAGCAAGCTACTGAACACAGTCTGGTGTGCATGTACCTTTTGAGAAAGTTATCACTTTTAGTTAAGATTCATGACCTCAGACTTGAACTTTAAAGAACTTGAAATATGACAGATGAACATTGATATAAACATCAATGACTGATTTTCTGGCATCCATAGGTAAAGCAGAAAAAGAGGGGAAAAATTTTTTTTTGAATCTGGCTTCCTCCACTTCAGAGCTGCCTGAAGGGTTAGGTACCCAGTTTCCAAAAGAGGCCCACACGATGACCTGGAACTCCACCTGGGGACCCTGTACTTTGTATCTGGAGCCAGCACAATAAGCCAGAGGAATTAGCTCCTCACTTATTAAAATGCACTGTCTGTAACCACTGAGATAAATAAACATTTACTTCCCTTAACATTTGTGTTAGTTGATTTTATCAAGGGATACAACAAAATTCTGCTTTGCAGCTCTACCCTGAAGTTTTCTGCTAAATTTCCAACACTCAACATTTTAGAATAAAACAAAACAAAACAAAAAAGACAACATATAATGAACATCTCATCTGTTATTAATTATTTTTGCTTAATTAATTTTGCTCACATTTCTCCCTTTTTTTGCCTCAGTATTTGTAAAAGGCCAGCAACTATCCAGTCTGAAAGTCTGCAAAATGCTATCAAACACATTGAAAAGCAAAGAGTTTTTGTGGAACTCCAAAAACAGTATTAAGAACTTGTTAAGAGTCAGTAATGAAAATTACTACATTTAAATATCTTCAAGACTTGGAAAAGACTCATTTCAGTTTCCTTCCAAACACAAATTCAAAATATTAACTTGTATTTTATGTCTAATAGCTGCTGTGTGGACTCTAGTTTGAATTTGTGTCAGAAAAAGGGGGCTGTGGGTTGGGGATTTAGCTCAGTGCCATAAGCGCCTGCCTGGCAAGTGCAAGGTCTTGAGTTCAATCCCCAGTATCGAAAAAAAAAGCAGGCTGTGGAGTTAAGTGCACAAATTAAAAATATTTTGGAAAATGTGACCGAGTTAAAAATCTCATGTTTTAGTAGTTGCAAATACTTTAGTATTGAATGATGGCCTTTCCTGGTCACAGCATTTTTCAACCAATATATCCATTACACATTTTCTTATTTTTTAAGAACAGCAATTCTTTTTGCTCTTCCTCTAAAACTTTGCTATTCAAAGCTTAGTCCCTGGACAAGTGGCTTTGGCATCAACCTTATTAGAAATGTAGAATTTTGGCTCAATCACAGACCTTCTCAATCAGAAACTGCTTTTTCGCAAGCACTCTAGGTGACTCCTGTGTTCACTTCCACTTGGGGAACATTTTTCTCAAATACAGCTACACATACTCCTTATAAAGGAGAGATGAGTTTTTAAATTGTCACAATTTGTCATCAAATTAGGCCAGAAAAACTTTTTATGCTTAGATCAGTTTAATACAACAAATGTGTGACTCAAATAAAATATTTTTATAGAAACCACTCCAGGCAGTTGGAAGTTTGTTATAATAGTCCCAAATAACATGTAATAAACAACTCACAGGTTATAAACAAACAAATAATTCTTGATGACAAATATAACACCAATAGCTAGTTTATTTTCTAATCTCTAATATTTAAATAGGCCAGATTTATTATTTTGTCTTCATTTATCAAATCTGTAATGTCTTTTATGAAGTATTTTCCAGGACAAGTGATGACAAATTTATGTTGTAAGTCCTCTCAAAAAATTATAAAAAGTTGTGTTCAGAATAAGAGTTTCCTCTACTGGATTGTAATTGTCTTTCTGAAGATCAAAAATGAAATTGAGTATTAGCTCTGTTTTTCTAGAGTAAGAGCAGTGCTCTGCTTACTTTGAGAAAATCTGCCTTGATTTTTTGAAATAAACTAAAACTCCTAAAGAATAATATGCTTGCATCATGAAGAACAAATTATCTAAGTGATAAGTTAGAGCTACAATATATTTTACTATCAAATCATGAAATCAGGTTTATCTGATTGAATTACATGCGCCAATGACATTTTCTACTTACATTTAAATATTTTATTACTTCACTTTTAATCCTTTAAAATTAGTTAATTTCAGGGGAAAAATCCATAAGGGACAATAGTAGTCTGAGGGTAAGGAAACTGTAAATATATTTCTTGTTACCATTTTGTTGAATTTCTCAAATGTTTCACAATGAATACTTTATTATTTTGTAATAAAAAAATCTTTAAAAGGGACAAAAATTGCTTTGACTCTTAGGAAAAGTACAAAATAGTTGCATATTAAAATAGAAGGGACACTTAATATAAGTGTTCCTTTCTGTATACTTCCATAAAGCCAAATAATTTGATTTTTTTTTTTTTTTGGTACCAGGAAGCTAACTCATGACCTCATGCAGGCACTGTGCCCCTGAGCTATGCCACTGGCCCATGGATTCTAGAGAAGCTTACCTAAGAGTTAATCAGAGGAAAACTACCTCCGGCAATGAAAATTGTTAAGCGGTTATCTAAAGTTTAACCCACAGTGATACTGAATTTGTCCCTCTTTTCAACTTCCTAAATTATACCTCTTATTGATTAGATGGGGAAAATTCAAAAGGAGTTAAGTATAACCATAAGAAAATATATGCAAAATAAGGTGCTCTTCAAAAATGTATAATTCTGATTATATTTCTCTCTACTCAGAAAAATTGCAACTGCGTTGTTTCCTAACAAATAGACTCTAAACTCTTGCACAGCTACAAAATTTTGAATGATCTTATCCCAAATCTCACCAGTTACTTCAACTACAGTACTTGTAATCCTCTCATCTCTGCCCCACCCAAACTTAGCAATTGAATATAACATGAGTTTTTCCTTTCCCCACTTTTGCTCCCACTGTTTCTGTTGATTTTCTCTCCCCAATACCACCTCACCCTACCCTACTCCCCACCATGACTCCAAACTGTCAAAAACAATTCTACTCTGTAAATTAGGGAGGTTGGTTGCTTCCTACGACAGAACATTCTCAACAAAACAGTACATTTATTACCTTACATACCGAGAAGTTCTGAGGTAGAAGGAGCTATATGCTCGCATCATTCCTTACAGCCACTAGGTGACTGCCACTGCTCCAGTCATCACATCCTCACACATCTATCTCAGATGGAAAGGGTGTAGGAGTTCCTTTTATATACCTTTTTTTTTCATAAGTAACAAAGGAAGGAAACCTTAGCATGCCACTATGTTGTCAATGGAAAGGAATCATCCATGCCTTTTCTCTAGTTTCAAAGAGGGTACAAAATGTAATCATTCAGCATTTTCAGTTTCTTTGAAATGGATAGACCCTATACTCTCTAAGAGGATGAATGCCTATCATAAGCAAACCAAGAATTAACTGCAGTACTCTAGTCCTCCAAAGTCCAAACCAATGACACTGACTCCCTGAAGTCTTTCCTGATTTATCCAAGTAAATGTTATCTGTCCTTTGAATTTGCTTGCCACTGTGCACCTTTTCTATTCACATTTTGCTTTGTACTGTGTTTATCTGTACGTTTGTCCAATTTCCACTATGAAGAATATGTTGGCTCTCTTACTCATCTTTTATTCTCTCAAAAGTATGTGCCAACACAGTCAGTGATTCCTGGGAAGTCTCACATAAATATTTCCTGAACTGAAACCTCACTAATTTGAACCACCGTTACAAGATTCATTTTGGCTACATGAAGAAAAACCACAAACCCAAAAGAAATGTAAGGGCTTTCACAACATTTTCAGTTAATAAATATTCTGTTTTTCAATAAACTAACTACCTGGTTAAGAATCAGCAACAGTATTAAGAAACGCAGAGTGAACTTACCCCCTACACAAATACACACACACACACACACACACACACACACACACACACACACACATGCACCAGTCAAGATTGGTCAACTTGCTACTAGAAGATGAGGTGAAGCTCCCAAGGGCTCATCCTAAGGAGTTCCAAATTCATGCTAATTTATATCAAAAGTATTAAGGCTACCATCTAGGCAGGGAGAGGCAATCAGTTAGAAACATCCCCAATTCTCAAGAATTTTATGGAGCAAAACTGTCATTCCACTTTTGAACTTCCAACATTTTTATATGACAGAGATATATTTCCCTCAACTCTAGGTTTTCTGGCCCTGAAGCTGAACCTAATCCAAATTAATACATTCAGCCTACCTTAGAGATCATATCTTACCAGCATCTCCAAAAAGTATTAGTAGTAATAAAGTCCTCTTGAATCAAACCCCAAACCTGCTTGGAACTCAACTCTAAAAATAACCAAAACTAGTTTCATCTAGTCTCATACCGTCAGCTCTCTAAATTCAATGCTGTTGGCAAAATGCTGACTGCATGTTTCATTCTGTATACAAAACTAGGGACAGTAACAAATTGTCATATAGTTTAAACATCAACATTGCTTATTGTGTTTAGTTAAACTCTATTTTTTTCTACCACGGAGTCATAGAGTTGAGTCGGGTCTTCCCAATGCCAAAGCAACTTAACCTCCAACCAAGAGTTAGATGAGAAGCATGAAAAATTTGACTCAATAGTTCCTCACTTTTTTATTTGTATTGCCACATGTTTTACCAAAGATGCTCAGAGTAGCACTATGGTAATCTGCACAACCAAAAAGAGTCAAAATCTAAATCTAGGAGACAAAATCAAAAATTTATCTAAAAATTATTTATTATGTTCTCAAGATCAAATTAATGGAAAAAGGCTGTTTCTTTTAACTGAGCAGTTATTTTGCTGATACAGTTTGTTAAAACAAAAAGGAGCTAGTTCATACATGGAGAAAAATTATCGACTGTGGTGAGCATTTGGGACAGTTGGTGTAAAATGGCCTGAAGAAGAAAGAAAGATTAATTCCCCGGCAGACACAGAAGAGGGGACAAGAGGGCTTGTCCTTGGCCTCACCATTCAGAGGGCAATTGTCCAGAGAGATTGGCTAAAAGATATAGCAAAGTTTTCTAAACTCTAAAGGGAGAATTTAACAACCATCTGATTCATATAAATGTAGACTTCAGATCTGATAATTAAGGTCAAAACACTCAAGAGACAGCTTGAAATGTCTGAATTTATCTATGTTGTTTTTGGATCAATAGTCAAAACTTTCAAAACTACGTTTCACTTTGTGGAAAGTATTTTCCCCAAAATTAATGCAATTAATAGCATAAATCTGATTGTACAATGCCATAAAAGAAACCTATAAACCCATTTAGATATTAAAAGTAAAATAGCAACATTATTCACCTATAAACCCACTTAGATATTAAAAGGAAAATAGCACATTATTCACCTATAAACCCATTTACATATGAAAAGTAGAATAGCAACATTATTCTTTTAAGGCATGTGCTTCTTTATTAAGTTATCACAATGTTTTTTTCACTTTAGATTTGTAAATGACATTCTAATGGTCCTTTTTTCCATACACACTATCTTATTTGGGGCCTTATATATGACTACTGCACAAACGTATTAAAAACTATCAAAATGTAATTTTTTCTTTATAGTTTAATATCAGAAATGAAATACAGGCCTTTAAATTAAATTTTTCAATACATTTACATTCTCAAATTCTATAAATATATACTGGATAGCATTGTAGTTACTATGGTATTTATCAGAAATAATATAGCCCAGTGGTTAAGAAGATGAATTCCAGGATAAAATTCCAATTCCTCTGTTACTAGCTGTGTGAAATTTGGGCAGATTATTTAGCTTCCTGTGCCTTGGAAGTTTTCTTACCTAAGAAGTAATCCTTACTACATTTTCTCATTGAAAGGACACAATGACATACTTCTTAATGTGATTTTTATGTAAGCTATGTAAAGCTATGCATATAACACATCACATGTATGTATAAAGCATGCATACACCATACAGCATAGAATGTAGAGCATGCAGTATAAAGCTAAGCAAACATACACAGAATGTAGTATAAAGCTAATTTAAATTAATTTCTCTATATAAATGTCCCACAGGTGGCACAGATAGTTTGATCCAGCTTATTCTAAGGACTGTGAGAACTAAATACCACTCAACATTTAACCAGTATTAAATTAGTATATCGTATATTTTGTTCAAACAAACTCTCTGCTGAATTCATTTCTCAATAAAACACCTATCGAGAGATGGAAGACAAAAAGAGATAGAATATGAAACCTTCTAGCTGTTAGACACAGTTGGTCTCCTCCATGTACTCATTCCCAACAAGCCTTAGGAACTACCTAAAAAAAGAACTGACCTACTACATAGAGGCAGCATCATTACACTAAGAAGGGAAATTCTTTTATAATCCTCTGTGTGAACTCCTTTGCATTTGCATTTCTGAATGAATGTGTCAAGTGGGTCTTGAAAGAAGAGATGATGAATATAATACACCCATGTGTCTAGAGAATGGTGGGTATGATGAAGATGTTGGCTGCAGGTCTGGATGGGAGGGCAGGTCACGAGCAGCAAGGTCAAACTGTTGTATCCCTTTGAAGGTGAAGGTAAATTGGTGCTGAGAGCCTATTGGAAAAGCACATTAATAGAAAACACTTGAAAAATACATAATGACAAAGTATTTTTCAGTTACTGATTGGCTAGAATGAGTAATTTCAGCTTTGGGTATGAGGGCCTTACTTGGGGGAATATGGCATTGCAGTTGTGATAATCCACAATTAGGTGTCATTCATTTTTATCACATTTGAGCCTTGACCAAGTTGGACAATTAAAGGAGAATTTGGTAGAAACTATGGTTTCTTTTGTAAATAGGTTTTAAATGTTGTCTTTTAATTCCTAATGTTCATACTTTAAGTTATATTGGAATGTATTAACTATTTTAGCTGTGGGATAATCTGTTCTGAGTTTTGTCTTCTACCCATGGTGTGAAGTTGTCCATTCCTTAATATCACCCTAAAAGCTAAATCTTCCCATGAGCACTTTTTGAATTCTCCCAACCTAACTACATCTTGTCTCTGCTTAAACTCCTATCAGTTTTGAGTCCTTGGGAGGGTTTACCCTGTTCTCCCCTACAGCAAAGTCATTCTCACCTGACTGTGCCTTACAAGTCTTACGAACATGTGGCATAGAGACAGGACCCCAGTAACTCCCCAAAAGAATCCCCAACAGTTTAAATATCACATCTGATTCTTACTTACTAGCTGTCCTTGAGCATTTATCTTCTCTAAGCCATGATATCCTCTACAAAGAAGAAATAGGCATTATGTGAAAAGAGCTTTGCCTAGTGTCTGGTTCATAATAAGCACCAAATAAAATGTCAGTTATCATTATTACTTATCTTCGTTACTAGATCAGATGCAATTTAATATCCAAAACTCACTTTTAAAAATCTAATTTATTGTAATAGTGCTTACATAGAAAGCACTTAAAAAGTATCTATTGATGATTTGGATAAATGGTTCATGGGATCTCACTGAAACATTAGAGCAAATTAACAGGAAGAGTAACACAACTAAATTGCTTAAATAAAATCTAAATTTTTTCTCAGCATACACACAAATAATCTTTTTTTAAAAAAAGGTAGAATTTAGGTAGACATAAGTTTGTCTTGAAAACTGTTTAACTTATAACTAAATTAACTTCCCAGATACTCCTCTATATCCTAGGACACTTTTCCCCAACTTTAACCTTTCAATTCCTCTCTCTCATAAGAGCTTAACTACCTTCCAAATTTATTATTTTAATACAAAATAGACAATTGTGAATTAAAACAGTGACTACTTAATCGAAAACTTAGTCAAAGCTTCTTCCTATTCAAAATCCTGTCCACAAAAATTTTGTTGCTATGTAAAGCATACGAACCTCTTAAAACATATGATGGATAATCTAATTTGAGTAGATATCAAAATTATTTTTTAAAGTTAGAAAACTGCAGTACCGTAATCTCCTTCAAGTACCTTTTCCTACCTTAAGGCAGAAAACATTAGGTGTGAAAACACAGGTAGGTATAACAACACTCATTGAACATTATTTAAAACTACAAGAAATGTCCAGTATGTGTAAAATGTGATTGTCTACAGTACTCTAAACCCAGATATCAAAGCAGTTTTTAATGATAGTGGGAAATGTTTACAACACTGTAAGTAAAAAGGCAAGATACATGTTACATAAGGAAAAAGCAGTTCATCTCAGTATGATGGCACTTCTCCTTAGTGAGAGGATTATTCCTGGTATTTCCCTGTCTTTTGTATTTTTAAATATATTACAAAATATGAGTTAAATGAAAAGAGTATCTTCTAAAGATTTTATAACTACATATTTGAATGATCTGTAAGAATAACCACAGAATGTGTATAATTAAAAACTAAAGTCTTCTTTGAATAGTTTACTACTTAGAAGTCTATGAACTTCCATTTTTAAAAGGGCCTATCTTGATAACATCCTTAGAGTCTTTAAAACATGTTATTGAATATTTTTTTCCTCACAAAAAGTACTACTTGTTCCCATTTTAGCTTTTGCTTGCTTGAAAACAAATGATTCTTTACATTAACCAAGTTAAATTGTGAACCAGAAATAAATCCCTTAACTATAAAGTGTCAGATAAATACAAATTCTTTTATAAACATTAACATTTTGTGATAATTACAATAACCTTAAATCACATTTTCATTTTAAATTATAAGTAAACCTAATTTCCCATAGGATATATTAAAAGGTAGTCAAAAAAAAGTCCGCTCAAAATTCACATAACAAAACGTTAGTTCTCCCTGGCGTATTTTACAATATGAGGTAGCTGGGATTGTCACGTGTGGTCTCAAATTTGTACAGCCAGCAAACTGGCCCATCAACAATAGGGCTGGCAAAGTTTGCCCATTGATTTTCCAGGGTGATGATGGCTTTGCATTGATTTAGCCTCCTTGTTTTGTCCATGCTGCCCTTTCAAGGATAGTAGCTCGCACCTGGAGTGCGTGTGTGCCAGAAAGGCAGACATCACAACATGCACACCATAGCATGCAAAGCTGTTTCACCTGATGACTAACTTTGAGGCCATGAACTGGGTTCCATTTGATCTGTTTTGTCACCAGCTGCCCAAACTCAAATTCAAAATAGGATTACGTAAGCTAGCACATTCCAGGGTTTTTATGTTTTTTTTCTTTCCACAAGAAATACAACTATTAAATTTCCAAAATATTTCCTATGATGTCATGAATGCCAGGGAAAAAAATATTTCAAAAACATGTAAGTAAATTCAGGGGTGAGAAACACTGTAACTTTCAGCAACCTGAAAGTGAACTCTGAAGCAAACTGGAGCACTCACACAAAGCAAAAATAATGAAACAAATCCAAAAAGCAACAGCCTTTTTAAGTTAGTCATTAAAACATCAGAGATCTTAAAGTAGATAAATAGTAACACCATCATCTGGCCAAAAGATCACTACAGGGGATCCCTGGAACCCCAGGAACTTGTCCCGGCTCTCATTATGTAACACAGTAAGTCACTATTACAGCTTCTCATTTGTAGAATGGGAAACGGGGCTTGACATGTCTAAGAGCTCATTCGATCGTGAAATACTAAGAATTCATATTCTTGTAAATTATATAAATCATATATTTAACACTTTAAAATGTGGATTTTTTTTTAACCCATGGCAAAGATAGAACTGCAAAAATGTTCTAAGATAAAACACAAAATTTCAAAAGCCTCCTTTTGGATCAAGTCTCTAGGGGTATGAATAAAAAATAACTGTATCCACAAAGTGTTGCATTTTGCATCTGAAAGGAAACAGAATCACCTGGACAGTGCAGAATATATTTTCCTAATTTATCTCTAGTGCAACAGGGCAGTGTTGCTGATTTTAAGACATTTAAGGTACTTTTCATATGTTATCTAGAACTATAATTTATTTTTTCTTTCGCTTAAGAATCCTTCCACAAGTGGAAAGGAGAAATCTAAATTTTATCTTATAAATGTCTTCATTTTATAGTGTTGGGCTGCAGGTTGGATAACTGAGTGGATCTGAGAGCAGGAAGAAAGCAAGCGGCAAATTGTTTTTAACCTTGCAAGTCGTCAGTGTCTCTTGTAAGGTAGTCTTTGGAGAAAAACTAAAACAGAAAGTAGAAAAGATGTAAGAGATGAACTTTTGCAAACTAGAGCTTCAAAGACTAGGATCCTCCAAAGTTAAGCCCCATATTAGAACACCAGGTCAAAAGGCACAAAGTAAAACAATTTGCAAGAAGACAATCATAGATAATTTGGATTTTCTTTTTTGTTACCACTTTAATCCAAAAAACAGAAAACAAAGATATGTTATTTCTAATTAAATATTGGATGAGCATAATCCACATGTACTGTCAATCAACATATTTCAAAAGAATTTACAAACTGTCATTTGCTTATTATTTCAGTTCAGACTTCCCTTGAACTTCCTTTAAGTGTATAGCTCCCTTTCCTTAAAAAAGTTAAAACTAAAATTAAAATTAAAAAAAAATCCACCAAATGTGCTTCAAAGTTTCCTTATTTTGTAAGAAAAATCTATCAACTGCTGTACAAATGTGCCTTATGGGTCACAGACCCACCCTCGTAACAATAAAATTGATATTACAAAACCTAATGCTGAAAACCAAATGATTACAAAGAAACAGGTGAATTACAATTCAGAGTCAAATAGCTGTATTATCCTAAAATCTTTGTAATTTTAAATAGAAATTTATTGCACATTTGAATAGCTTTTAAAATTAAGGAATAAAAATTTTAAGGTATTTTTCTAACTTTGTTCAAAAGAAATTTGTAAAGGATATTTTCTTCAGAATACTTAAGTTCAGCAATAAAGTACAATACCAACCAATATAAAACTTGAAAAACTGGATTACTTGTAGGTTTCCAGGAATAACAATGCATAATGGTGAAAAATGGTGTTTAAAACAAGCATATTTACTTTATTTTGAAAATAGTCATGAAACTTTTGATGTAATTTCATATTTCCTGTATTTTCTTGCATTTACTGGTTTTATATAATACCTATCTTATGAAGAGCTTACAATGTCTTGAACTTATAGATTTCATATTATGACTGCATCGGTATCAGTTGTCAAATTTTTTTTACGTTAAGAATTTTCTATTGCCATATTTTAAAAAATAGCAAGCAGTGATGTGATAGAAAACAAAGCAGTAGCAAATTGGGAAACTCATATAAAGAAAGAAGATGATGAAAAGAAAGAAATCATAACTTCAAAAAAGCCACACAACCAGCCAAAATTCAGCTTAATTTGATCAGATTCATCACTGCTTCAGTTTTAAACTTCATAAGGTGGTAAACAATCCCTCTGAATAGAGACTACCAATATTGTGACTTGTTGTTTGCCATAGTATCAGCAGATGTACCAAAGCCCATTCCCTAAACAGCGTACTATTACTTATTAGATGTTCTCACTGCTTGTGGAAGTCTAGTATCTTTCTTGTTTTTAGGAACTAAATGTCATCTAGTCAGTTTTTGAATTTCTGGTAAACACTTAAAATGTTTCATGAAACATTAAGTCTCATGTATTTAGGCTTTTATCACATAAATTTGAAAGATCTAAAGTATAAATCATCAATAATGTTTCACAAAATGAGTCTTATGAAACTTAAGGAATTAAAGCTTCATATTCTGACTATAATGTACAGTAAATAAGGAACACATTCACATACTTTTAGTACTATTTTGAAAAGTTTTGAATTCAAAAAAGGAATCAACAAAGATTTCTAGAACCTATGCTACTATTTTATTTATAAAAATATGGAATTGTAAATTTATTTCAAACAAAGCAATGCAGAACACAACTAACTTAAAGGTAACACAGGATTTAACACTGCTTGATAACCTACCGAAAAAAAAAAAAAAACTTGTCTGTTGTTGATGACATCAGTTAAGAACTGTTTATTTACACTTAAATACGATTTATTCCTCACAAAAGTATATATACATAGAGAGAGAGAGAGAGTTAAGCTGAAATAAAAATATCCTCAAATTCTTAAAATACTGAACTGAACATAGGAACCTGTGATTGAGGCATTTATTTATAGACAGATGTTATCTCTGGTTACATCCTTAGCTAAAATTCATTTAATCATGGCCATTTTTAAAATATATTAGCTGGATGTCTGACAATCTATTGGCCATTTATATTCCACTTTAAATGGTTTGTAAAATATTCTGTAGAAAATCTAATTCCAATTTACTTTATGAACTTAGGAAAATTTTTAAATTTGTTTAAAAATCTTTCATTTCAGAATATTTTGAATATAAGATTCTGCATTTTCATACATTTACTTGCATTAGATTTGTTTCACACTCTGCCCTAAACATCCGTAGACTAATTTCAGTCAGATAGGCTTATTAAGTAAACAATATTCTGTCCTACTAACTTCATTAGCCTAGTAAAAGCCCTAAACTATAAACTATTTATGGTACAGAACTCTTCTCTCTTACCAACTTCATAAGGCTCTTGCAAATTGTTCCATGAATAGCATTTAACTCTGGGACCAGAAGTCTAGTCACATAAATATTCAAACTCTCTATTTAAATCCTAAAAGAATTCACCATTTCAAAATTATTTCCAAAGGATATTTATATAAGACATTGCTCCAGTAAAATTGTCAGCTATGCTAATAATTTAATGATCACCTGAATCAAGACCATTCACTAACACCACCCTTAATCCATTTGTCAAATACAAACTTGAACGCACTATTAATTCTTTTAAGAATCTTTATTTTTTTTAACAATTCAGTTTGTTGTATCTCCGTGCAGTTTATAAAAAAAAAATTCAATAGTTTCATATAAACTGCAATCAAAAAAGTAATTTACTTTGTCAATGAAGTAATCTGAAGTTGCAAGTTATTTTTCGTAATAAGCAGAACAGTAAAATGCAAGCATGCTCTTGGATGCAGGTGCTCCTGTGTACTATGGAGTTATTTTTAGAGCTTGCTAAGGTCTGCAGGCAGTTTATGGGATGCAATTATTTTCTTCACAATTTTAGGTACATGAGAATAAAACTGATATTTACGAATAAAGTATTTCTCTCAAAAAAGTTGAGGCAGCTTTTGTGGAAAGCTATCTGTGCACGCACAGGTGCCACACCTTGAAAAGGACTAAGAGAGACAAGACAGCAAGGAGTCCATGTTCATGCTGGAACTTGAAAGTCCCTCCAAACGTGTCGAGGAGTTCCAAGAAAAGAGGGCAAAACACTGCACAGTTGTTCATTGTCTTACGTTAACAGAACATACCAAGAAACTACACAAGAAAGCCCCGTCACTGCTTTTAAAGTCTGTGGTGTCTACAGTGGAGGGTGGAAGTGCAGCAAACCTAATATGGATAAAGCGTCTACGCCTCATGCAGAGTTGTCCTTTTTTCTATTCTCTAATGTTTCTCAGACATCTGAATTGGAACTGAGGTTTGTTAACCTGGGGTCCGCATTGATTTCGTATCTGTAATGATACCCCTCCATGTGATCCCTGCAGGCATCTCTGATATTGTGCATCCACTTTTTTATCCCCTTACGGTTCAAATACAAAACGAGGAGGAAAATTGCGCCTATAAGGGCTAACACAATACCCAGGAAGACATAAGAAGTCTGCAGGGAAGGAGGGAGGATAGGATCACAGTCCAGGTCGGAGGTGTTGAGTTCCACAAGGATCTGATTTCTCATTTTTTCTGGGAACGCACAGGTGAGCCTGGTTTTGCCCTCCACTATCTCGGTCTCCTTGAGCCAAGTCACCATGTCTACCATGTGACAATCACAGACCCAGGGGTTGTTGTCCAGAAACACCTTGACATGCCCCAGGCTTTGCAGCTCCGCCAGGGTGCCATTGTGAAGGACCTTGAGCGCATTGTCTTCTAGGTGTAGGCTTTCTAGGTGTGTAAGGTTTCGGAAGGACAGGTACGTCAGGCTCACCAGAGAATTGTTACGCAGGTCCAGGTGCCTGAGGCTAGGCAGTTGGGACAGCGTGTCCCTGGGCAGGTAAAGAAAGTGATTGCTGGCCAGCTCTAGGCGACTGAGGCCATGTAGCCTGTGGCCCGCCCGCAGGGCCGCTGCCACCATGCCCTCGACACTTTGGTTTTGTTTCTGGTTCTGGTGCTGGTCCTGGTCCGCAGGGGGGCTCTCCACGTGGTTCAGGATCAGTTCCACCACGGGGCTGGGGGCCGAGGCGCTGCTGTTGATGCCCGAGAAAGCGTAGGGGCTAAGGAGGACGAGCGGGTTGTGGCTGAGGTCGAGCTGCCGCAGGCTGGGCAGGTCCTCGAAGGCACCGGGGTGCACCTCCCCCAGGCGGCTGCCGCTTAGGTTGAGCGCGGCCAGCTCGGCCAGCGGCGGGCGGCGGGAGAAGGCACCGGCGGGGAGCACGGTCAGCTGGTTGCCGGTGAGGAAGAGGGTGCGCACGTAGGAAGGCAGGTCCGCGGGCACCTCGGTCAGGTTGCGGTTCACGCACTTGACGGTGCGCGCCGCCTCGGAGCACTCGCACGGCGCGGGGCATTGGCCGGACAGAGGAGGCTGAGCGGACGCCGCCGAGGCCAGGAACGACGCAGAGGCGTTGGAGGAAGTCGCCGAGGAGGTGGGCGAGGACGAAGAGACCCAGCCCAGGAGGACCAGCGCCAGGCGCGCCAGCCGCAGCCGCCCGTCCCCGGCGGCGGGGCCCCGAGAGCACCCCCCAGGCATCGCGGCTCGCGGCTCGCGGCTCGCGGTTCCCGGAGCCGGGCTGGGACGGCGCCCGCTCCGAAGGCTCCGGGGGCTGGGCACGGAGGGCGCGGGCCGGCCGGAAGCTCTCGGAGAAAACTTTCCTCTCGTGGGCGCGGAGGAGGGACCCGGCGGCCGGAACTTGGCTGAGCCCCTGGCCAGCGGGCGCCCCCTCCCGGGCTGACTCCCCCGCCCTTCCCTCCAGAAAGTACGCACGGCGGGTCCGGACGCCGAGCTCCGCGCTCCTCCTCCCGCGCCTCTTCCTGCCGCCGCCCGGGTGGCAC
>RJWT010007850.1:0-27060 GCA_004365215.1 Cuniculus paca
ATTTACGTTTTAAAAACTGTGTTTTGTTTTTTGCACACTCAAGTTTAAAAATTTTTTTTTCTTTCCTATTACCCATTCTGTCAACAAACATTTATTGAGTCCTTACTGTATGCCAGGCATTGTGCTAGGTGCCGAGGATTGATTCAAAGATAATTTGGAGGCGTGTGGAAGGGGAGTGAATAATTACAGCACAGTGAGATAAGTGCTATAATAGAGGGATATAGAAAGAGCTGGAAATAGCACTATGAATAACATCTCTGAACAAATTGCCTGCTTTTTTCCTTTTGGATTATTCCCTGATGTATATTGCCCAAAGTGGGATTACTGGGTCATTTAAAAGATGAAAACAATTTGGCATAAAAAGATGTAATGACTTGCTTGGGGAATATAGCTCAGTTTTCAGCAGGGGAAAAACTGTTGACAACTCCAGATTTAGACCACTTCTTTCAGAGGATCGGGTAGTTTTTATATTACCCCTAGCAATGTGATGGCTGTCAGGCAGAGGAGATCTCTTCTCAACGCGTCGGCCTGCATGCAGAATGAATGCAAGTTCTCATATTCCATCGTATTAACTGTTCTCACAGGAACCAAGGTCTTTAGGTATTATCGTTTCCTTTTTATAAATGAGCAAACTGTGCTCTTGTTAACAGGAAGTGACTTGTTCAGGGTTCTACGGTTGTAAGTAGAAAATTCAAGCGTGACATCGAGTTCCTTGAATTCTTTGATTCCCACCCCATTCTCCGTCGTGTGTTCCACACAGGGTTACTTAGGCTCCAAGCAGGGCTTGGAAATTTCTCAGTGAGCCTGAGTCATTTCTCTCGAGGCCAGGATCCATGAAATAGGTATAGAACTTCGTATCCCTGAAGTCTAAAGCCAGGGAACAGTGTCCTGTTCTCTGATTTGAAAGGACCTGAATAGCCATTATTCCTGATCCTGGCCCAGCTCCTGAAAGGCTATTTGCTTGGCCCTAGCACTGGAACACAGAAGCCCAAGTAAAACTGAAACCATGCCACATTTCTGCTTTGAAATGGATTATTTCCCCAGTATTTAAGGGCAGTAAGCAAGACTTCTGCCCTAGTGTCTCAGGCCTCGCATAACCGAATGCCGATTCATGTTCACTGCGGATTTCCTTATGCCCCAGGTCACTCATCCTTAAACCGGCCCACTCCCTGCCTCTCCCCAGGGGGACCTTGTATTTGTCCATATCCATGTGTTCCTAGCTCATGGTGTTCCTAGCTCATGGTGTTCCTTTCCCCTGAGATGACCTCTCCCATCTCTAGCTGTGCAACTCCTGCTCTGTCTGTAGACTTCTGTTCCGATGCCACCTTCCGAAGGAAGTAATCCCCATTGCCATCTGCTAATCCCACACCATCCACTCCCCTGCACTAGAAGTGATCTGCCTGTTCTGCTAACTCACACCGCAGTTAGCTTTGAGGCAACAGAGTATAAATGTACACTGCTTACAAATATGGAATCTGGATTTGGAATCTGGCTGTGCCATTTCCTACCTGTCAGTTAACTTACTTGAGCTTGAATTTCTTCATCCGTTAAACGGTAGTGTTTCTTTCTTGGCCCTTGGCCTCTCCTACTTTACGTCTCATCTTTCCTTCTAGATGGGAAGCTGTTTCAGGGCAGGGAAGGTGTCACGTCTTCCTGGGGCTGTAGGCGTATAGGAACTACTACCAGGGCTCGTCCTTTAAAGGAAAGAGATTGCTCACAACTTAACTGGTGACTCAGGGCAGACTCATTGGTAGTTGAAGGCTCCCATTACACACAGGAGAAGCTGGGTAGAGCCCTGGCTCCTGCTTATGGAGACACAGGAAAGAGTCTAGGACCTATCTTTGGCCCATCTTCTGGTACAAGGAGGTGAATGATGCTGGAAGTTCCCTGAAAGCAGAGTGATGTTTTCAGGTTTTTCACAAGTCTGTCCTGTGGGGAGAGTGTCAGAGGTAGAAAGAAGGGCCAAAGGACTTATGGTTTAGGGGCAATTCTTATAGCCATCTTCTCCTCAGAGAAGGAGGTTTCTTCAGAAGCTCTCTACCCTTGCTGTGTTTGGAGGCTGACCATGGAAGGCAATGCCTCCCTAGCTCCGTCCTTCCCTCTTTCCTTCCTTCATTCCTGGCCCAGGAGTTTGAACACAGGAGTTCATGCATGCTAAGCAAGTGCTCTACCACTGAGCTATACCTCCAGCCTTTTTATTTCTTATTTTGAGACACAGTTTCATTAAACTGCTCAGGCTGACCTTGAAATGATGATCCTCCCAACTCAGCCTCCCAACCACCTGGGATTGCAGTTGTGTACCCCCACACCAACTTGGATCTGTTGCTGAAAGTAATGTCCCTACTTCCCAAATTTCTCTGTGTCATTTCCCAAGATGCATCTCCATGAGTCTCACTGTCCAAATGCATCAGCCAGGGACACAAAGTCCCCCGTGTTCTGCCTGCAGCATTCCTTTTCAGCCCCGTGTCCTGCCATATGCCTTCAGTCTCTCCGTCCCTGGCCTCATCGGATTAGGATTAGTCACTTTCTCTGGGAACACCCTGAACTCACCCTCCTGAAAGTCTTTGCACGTTGTGTTCCCAAGGCCTAGTTTCTTTTTCTTCATGCACGGAAATTCTCTTGGGTGTTGGGCTTAGTTTAGACGTCTCGTCATCTGCAGAGAACTTCCAGATCCTTAGCATGGCGTTGCATGGGCCTGTGCTGCTGTGTTTTTGCAGCCTGTCTTGTGTGCTCTAGCACGTCCCCAGGGAGATGGTAAGGTCTTCGAGAACTCCAGACATATCAAACCATCAAGGTCTACACGCAGCCTCGGCCAGGACAGGAGGTGCTGGTGAATGTCTGTTTTGTATGCTGCTGACTTCAGGCAGTTTGACATCATGTAGACTAACAGCTGTGCCAGAGGGGTTTCAGAAGCCTGGGCTAGGGTTGCCCATGGTTTGTTTAATCACAAACCCAGCCTCTTGAATTTTAGTTTTGAATTCACCTGATATTAACTAACTTTTCAGGGGCCTGTTTCCCACAAAGTGGATGTCTGATTCATGCCAGGTCTCTCAGGTTTTTATTTGACTTAAGAATGTAAGAGCAAGGATGGATTTACCTGCTTCTAATATGAACCTTTTTCTTTTTTCAGTTTTAAAAGAAAGATAACCATTATTTTTATCCCAAAGCTCCTTGAAATATGATGATAGCAGGAGTTTTCAGGTGTGTTTCTGCCTTATGCAAAATGACTGCCCGTGTTATATATAGCTGCAACTGCAGTGAATAAAACCTGTATCATGGAGCTTGATTTTGAAGACCTAGGTTCCAATCCTGACTTTATTGCGCAATATTCCTGAAACCTTGGTCAGGTGCCTGCCTCTCACTGATCTTATTTCCTCAGTGTTCAATTGGGGAACATTTTTTTGTAGGGCTGATAGAAAGCTTGAATAAGATTTTGATGTGAAAATGCAACTTTATAAATATATGTTTCAAAAAGCTGGAATTGTAGGTCAGTATCCAATAATGTTTTAAAAAACTTTGCATTCAAAAGAAAATACTTAGAAGTGCAAGATTCTATGTAGTGTTTTATTTTTTGAATGTTAATATAATTTACCTTCAAAGGACATACAGTATCTAACAGACTTAGAGAATATCAGTGGCTCCTGATGAAGTTTAGTTGAAATAAATTAAAGCTACAGAAACTTTGAGAACTTCTAGAAACCTAGGAGGCAGACATGAATTAATGCATGTTGTATGCAGTCTCTGTGCTGTTCATGCTGGATGTGGAGTCCCAGAAAGAATACCTGTGCCTTGATGGATAGGAGGTGTTAGTCCCATTCTGCAGACTTAGAAGCTTCAGCTAAGAGAGGTTAAAATCATTTTTGCAGTCCAATATCAAATCCATGACCTTCAAATTGTATTCATGATAGCTTCCAGAAATCCCTTCCTTTTACAGATGTGACAAGGTCTGCCTTGGCTTTGTTGATTCTATATCTTCTCCCTCCAGGGGTAGCCACTAATTTGGGATCAGATAAAGCAATGGGAATGCACAGCCTTGATGTCCTGGTCTTGTTTAACGCATTTGGATGGGTGTCTTGACTTTTCTTGCCAAAAAAAAAATCTCTCCTTAAAATATCCTCTGAGTTCCTTTGACTATACTCGTTCATCAGCCTTTCTTTTCTTCCCTTTTGAAAAGACATTTGCCATTGCCTGTCTCATTTTAGAGGTCAGTGGGCTCTTTAAAGGTTTCAGTTTTCTTTTAAAAAACACAGGTAAAGAATCAAATGCACTGGCCATTTCTTCCCATCCTCTGCTGTCTGGGGGCGGGTTTGTGGATGGGATGGCGGGGAGCTGTGGGTTTCCTCTTGAATCTGTCCCTGACCGGCGACAGGACTTAGTGTCTCACTTAAAGGTCTTCAGTGTCTTCACTGTAAAAAATGAGGGCACCATAGGTGTTCCCTAAGTTTTTAAAATTATGCTGGTTTTACGGTGTCAAAAACATCAATTTCTGCTGAGCTGCATAATCCTGCAGCTGTTTCTCTGATACTTTTCAATCTTTAGATTTAATCTATTCAACAATGTATAATTTTTTAAAGAGAAGCTTTTATAGACCCTTTTGAAATATAAGGTTGGGGAGGGGGATAAATGGATGTTAAAAAATAGAAAACAACCAATTAAATAGTATATAGCATGTAATTCTCCTTGGAAACTTACCACGAAATTGAGGAGCACTTTAACAACTGGTAATTTAAATTGCATTTGAACTCTGCTAATGGTTTGTTTGCATGGGAACTTCAATCATTTCACAGCGGTTCTTTAGCAAAGCCGCTCGTTCTCTTTATGGAGAAGAAGAAAAAAAATTATTAAAAGACAAATCAGCTATGAAAAAGGGAGCCCACTTCCCCTGGAGCATAAAGGGGAGCTGGAGAGTGAATGAGACTCCCGCAGGGGTAAGGGTGGACAGCTTTTGCCTCTCAGTGAGGTTTCGAAATCTGGGAAGTCACATGCCCTTTGGTGCTGTGGTGGAAACTGTTCGGATTTATCTTTCTCTGTGCCAGAAGAAGCTTTGGTTTGGTTTTATGGTGCTTGGGTGGGAGAGGTTGTCCTTTTTGTTTTCTATGAGATTTCACTGTCCATATTTCTAGTGATGACCTTCTCACAATCCATTCCTCAGGAGATTTGCATTTGTGCCTCTCTGTGGGAATCAGTTTGAGAGCCCTGATGTTCTCGAAGACAACCAGCTTTCAGGGAACTCATTGCTTAGCTGGGCTCATGTCAGGTCAGCTCTATTTTCCTTAGTTAGTTTCTTCCTGCTATTTATTGGAAGGGAGAGGTTTGAACAGGTGTTTAGAGGCCTGAGCGTAAGTCCTGGTTTAGCTCCAAAGCTAATTGTGTGACTGAAAGCACAGTGACAGGGTAAGTCCCTACCAGTAACTCTGTGTCCTCTGTCAAAGTGGGTAATACCTAGCTCCAGTGGACCAAGCACTGGATTCCCCACCACTAGTAGTGGGCTCCTTGAATGATCCCCTCCGTTTCCTGGGCCCTGGGTTCTCTTGCTGTCACTTGGAAGAATTGAGATGCCTAATTTTTAAGGGCCTTTTCAACTTTTGAATTTGTCTAGGGATTTGAAGACTGAATGAGACGACGAACAGGAAGCTGTTGTGTGATTGGTTGGATAATGCTTAAAAGAGTGGGAGTGGTATGTGGATTTCCCATGTGTACACAAGCAGAAGTTTTAAGAATTCACTGGACCCCTTCTCTGTGGACTAGGCGTTGCATAAACCTAGGAAAAGGCTGGTCCTGAATAAAATGAAACTGGTACTGAGGCCTTAGAAAAGTGTTGTGATTTCCTGGCTTTCTTCCTTTGGCTAGTTGTCATTTTTCAGATAAGGAAATTAAAGTTCAAAGGTCCTGAGTTCAATTCCCAGTACCAACAACAGACAAAAAAAAAAAAAGCCACTGGGTTGTATAATTAAAAAAATCGTCTTTATACTCTTGTTTCTCCTCTCTTTTTATTAGATGTAATTTAGATTGATTTCTTTTTTTTTCTTATCTAAAATGTAACTAATTGATCTTCTTCACCTCCATGATTAAAACAAAGCTGTTTTTCCAGGAGAGCTAAGCTATGAAGACTGAGACACAGGGGTCTTCTTTCCCCATCATTCTGAGACAAATTAGTGAAATGCAGGTGGTAGAAACTGACTGGGGGCTTAAGAGGCACAGAGGGAAGTCCCAAGAGTGGTGGCATCCAAGCCTGGCGTCATCCCACCGTGATCTAGTCAGAAGCTTTGTAACCTGGGAAGTTCTGAAGCTGCTAAGACCCTCGAAACTCCCAAGCAAACTGCTCTCCTGTTTTCACAGGTGGTGACCTTGAAGATCAGAGACAGAAGTGAAAAAGGAATCCAGTTAGCTGTTTCTCAGTCCTGTGTTGTTTTCATTGTTCCACTGTGCTCTCCACAGAGGGAAGATATTTTTCCTTAACTGGTGAGTCCTACACAGAAAAGATGTTTGTCTTTTAAAATTAACCAGCATGTTTCAGTGAATTAAAAGAAAATCGATTGTTTTCGTTTAAAACATGGCACCATTTAACTAAGATTAAAAACCAGAGAAGATCAAAATGTCCTTTTTTTAAAAAAATTGATTTCATTGGCAGTGGGCAAGATACAATAATGCTAATAAATTGTGTGGCAAAGCAAAAAGGCAGGACTCAGCTCTTGGAAGGTGTCGTGCAGAGAAACTGGAGGAAAAATGAGAGGAATGATGATTTCAAGGTTGGCAATAATTGTATTCTTTCTTTTTCTTCCTTTGGCTTGAAGGGAAGTGTTTTTGAAATTGAAAGACCAAAATGAGAATGTCAGGCAACAATGATACGAACATTTGGAAGGAAAAAAAGCAATGCCATTATTATTATGTGTCCCTTGTTTATTCCTATGCAATGTGCTTTTTCTGTGATCTCATTTATTACCGCAAGAACCCTTAGAGGTAAGAAGGCTAAATTTGTTTAGGCAGAGGGTGTGAGCTTCTGTGGTAATGGGCCTGCTAGTGTTGCCTTGTAATCAAAGTGTGAATCTTGCTGTTCATTTGGAAATGGAAAGTGGTGACCAGGTAAACTAAGCTTTACCTTGCATATCTGGGAACACTTTTAAAAAAAATGTACGTGGTGAGAACAATCAGGATTTCCTGGGTCTGGGTTATAATGAGATCTGAGGAAATGGTTGGAGAGTTCTGGCTGAGGTTTCCAAGTGGGATTCTAGTTCTGTGGTCTCCATGCTGAGGTCCAATCTGTATCTGCCCAAGCGTTGGCATTGCACTGTGTAAAGACTTTGCTTTGCCTTGTGTGTGGTATGGTTCCTCAAAACAGCACAGATGTGGTTGTGATTGATAAAACCCAACTGCATTTAAAAGTGTGACTGAATTTCCGGTTGCGTTTTGTTGTTCTGTCGTGATGAGTGCAGAGCTCACTTTCTCTGTGCCTGCAGGTTTGCATAACACAAAAGGTGGATCTCTTTGACCTTGACTCTTCAACATCTTAGTGTGTTAAAATCTCAAATCGTAGTCCCAAGTATTTTTCCCCCTACCATATAGTTTAAGTATCAAATGGGAATTGTTAATTGCTGAGTTTTCTCAGTGTTTAAAATTAAATTGTGATAAATATGCAGGCTTGCACTTTGAAGAACTCAAATGAATAATGATGGACTAGAAGAGATTACTTTAACAGTAGTAAGCTGAAGGAGGCTCGGAAATTCTTGTCGTCTATAAATTAGTTGTGGGCCAACAGAGGTTTTTGCCTTCTGATAGGATGATGTGGCCCTAAACTCTGTTAAATGGAATGTGGTGTCTGGAACAAGGTAGATGAGTGATCTTACAAACCCCGAATCCCTGGAACCTGGCAAGTCCAGCGATGGAGTGGGCTTTAGGCTCTGCTTGGCCAGTACTCCCGTTCTGTTTCTCTGCCATCTTTGCTGTGTTGGCTTCATCCTTAGGTTGTTCTGCTTCACGGTCATGAGATAGCTGCCCAGTGTAACCCAGGTGATGGACATCTTCCTCCTTATTCAGAAGAAGAGCCCTATTTGCCACATTCTCATAGGCTTGGGTCTTTGTACATAGCTGACCCAGTCACTGTGACCAAGAGAACTGTGTTAACTGAATGAACCAGGGCTGTCTTAGAACTGAATTAGGAAGTTTCATCCAACTATGACGGCTGTCACACAGTAGAGAAAAAAATGACTCCTCAAAGAGATATTTGGGTACTGCTGGGAAGAAAGGACTAGAAGCTATGTGAGGGGCTGCAGACCTTTTGTATACCTGCTTATCCTAGGAGTCCTTTTAGGGTGTCAGTATTTAGTCTTTGCTTTATCTTCTGAAAGGGACGCTAGCCAGCCAGACTCTGGCCAAGGATGATGAGGAGGCCAGAATGAAGTCTCACCAAGAACTATTGTAGGTATGAGTCTGTGGAGAAGGATACTGGAATGTTCAAGAATGTAAACCCTTCTCATAAGAGGGACAGTGCTTCTTGCTCCTGTGCCATGTCCCCATAATCTCCTGGGTGTGTGGCTCATTAATAGAGATACGGCGTGTGTTTCCATAGATAGGATAAACATGAAGGTAGTGGTGTTCTCTTGGTACTGGCTGAATCTCTGCTGAGCAGTTGCAGGAATCTTAGCATAGATGAGGCTGGAACACAGAGGTTTTGAGAATTAAAGAAATGGTTGGACAGAAAGAGAGAGGCTTTTGGGACCAAAATGACTGAAGAGCATTGTGAGTGTATTAAAAGGCAGACCATGTCGGGATAGGGTAACAGAAGGCATGCCAAACATTAGGCGTATAATTCTAGAAAAACATCTTTCCATTCTCACTTTCCTAATCTCTGGATTAGAGAAAAGGCCATTGTTTTGTTTGCTTGTTGTGTTTATTTAGAAAAAGTGCATTGATAGATGCTAAGCTGTTTATTAAACTATGAAGTGTGGTCCATACATGATAGATTATTCCAGTTGGTTTCTTCCTTAGAGATTCATGTTGAATATACAGAAAAATAAGACAATATGTTCAGTGTCCAGCACTATGTCTGGTGCATAGTACATAGTCAACGGATACCCTTCTGCTAAGCCAGCGCTGCCCATGGATGGGCACACACTTGACCTCTATCTTGAAACACAGCTCAATCTGGAACCTTACCTAATGCTGATAATTAAAGTTGAAATAAAAGTATATATTATTATGGCTTTTCATAATCGTTTTTGCCTGAGGCAGTGGGAGGTAAAAGGAGGCAACTCTGAAGACCTAGGAAGGTTGATGGTGGAGCGACTCATAGAAACAATTGTGGGTTCAATTCTTGCTTTGGTTACATAATCATACCTTCTGTTTCAGGCACGACCAATCCAGTGGGAGTCAGGAAGGAAATTATTTCCCTTTTTTGATAGCAGTGTACAATAGTTGACTGTAGCCAAAGACTTTCAGTTTTAGTATTTCCTCTGGTCCTGAGAAGTATTAGGTATTAGTCTCTGCAGGAAGCAAAACATTGGTTACTTTCACCTGTGGTGAATTTCTTGGCTCTGTACAGCTACTTGGTCTGGGAATTTGTGACCAACTATGTAGCCAGAGTTTTGTTATTTGCTTCAACTATTACAAGAGGACTTGCTGGTCCAAGATGTGACCCATCAGCCTTTTCAAAGTCTGTGGTTCTGTATGTAATTAAGGGACTATTATGGGAAGTATGTTTGCTGTTCATGAGAATAAACAGTAGATGTATCTCTCTTTCACTTGACTTCAAATTCTTCTTTTTCTTGGCTTTTGGGATAGTGGAGACACCTTTTCTCTAACTTGGGAATGGTCCCAGGAGATCAGCCAATTCTTAAATTCTTCCTCAACACGTTACTGTGTGGTAGAAGGGGTCTGATGCCTGAATGGGGTGAAGAGTTCTTTGTAGATTGCTGCCGAATATCTACCCTTGGTTCATAGTTTTCTGCTCTGAATCCAGGGTGCAGAGGATAGTGAACTGCAGAATCTCCGTTCCCTCCCTTCCTCCCTCCCTCCCTTCTTTCTTTCCTCTTTTGCAAGTGTTCTAACATTGAGCTACAGTTCTACCCTCCCTGCAGAATCTTTAAGACACTGTAGGGATGCGAACTAGCCACAATCCTAGATCTTGGGGAGTACATAACTGGGGAGAAATACGCACACATAAGGAAGATCTTTTTTGCAACATGTTTATTACTCACCACATACCTTTCAGACTTCATGCTTGATTTGGGAGATCAAAATAAGTAAGTCATAGCCTTAGATGCCTCAGTGCCTCCGTATATAACTGGGAGCAAGTAGAAAGAATTGGGCATATTTGGGAAGGCTCCCAGGAAGAGGAGATCTGATTTTAGCATAGCGTTGTGAACCAATTTTACTTGAAAAATTTGGGGGAGGGGAAATCTCCATTTTAAAAAATATAGACTAGTGGAGTGCAAAATTGGCACGACTTTTTAGGGGGAAAAAAATACAGGCTTTCAATTAATGATGTGTTTCCCCACCTCTACAGTTTTGCTGTCCTTGGCAGTTAGAGATGCTTTGGTGGAAATGTCTGTAAGCTCCTGCAGGAGCCCCGTGTTGTATAGGTGAGACCCCGGAGAGCTGGAGAGGGTTCAGACTGTCTGGGGCCGGTGACCCAGTGGGTAGCGGTGGGCGGATTCACTGAATTCCTCTGTGTTTCCCTGTCTGCCTCATCACAGTGTCTCGGCTTCTTCAGGATTCCACATCACCCTGAGGTGTGTTTTCAGTTTTTATCTCGAGCCCTCTCCTGTCCCAGAGACAAATTAGAGAGAAAAAGTTCACCGCTTTGCACCTCAGGTCTTGGTGTTGTCCCTTTCATTGTATTTCAGGGATCTGCTCCTCCCGTTGTTGGGTCACGAGGTGGCCTGAAGAGTCATGTCCATTAGCATGACTTGGCTCAGACCGCGTGGCTCTGCAGGTAGGAATGGCATCTGCATTAGGATCAGAGAGCCAGCACACAGCCTTCCTGGGAGGCTGACGGGATCAGACAGGAAACCGCAGCCAACATCTTCCGTCTGCAGTGAGTTTCTTTTTTAGGGCATCCATCTCTTCCTTCCCATTTCTTCCCCACTCTTTCTAAAACCAGGCTTGACAGTTCATTTTACAGAAGGTGACGGGCTCCTTTAAGAGTCCACCATATTATTCTTAAAAAATTAATGGAAATGGGAGACTAAAACTCATGGTTCAGCTAGTAGTCGACTTATAGCCCAAATGAAGAAAGCACAGCTCTGGTCATTAAAAAAATGTCACTGTCTGTAATGTGAATTCTTCTCCCTACTCTGTGCACCCTTTCTACTCAGTATTTTTTCTACTTTTAATACTTTTAAGGTACTCATCATCATTTATTTCATTTTTTTATATTGGAACTAGGGAGTATGAAAGAGAATTCTTATTGAGGAAAGGAAAGCAGATTTTGACAAAGCAGATTTTAGAGTAGGAAGCCTGCATATTAGCTGCATAATCTTACTTAAACCAGTTAACCAGTTTTTAAACCTGCTTCCATATCTTAAAAACATGGAGCAAGAAGTGCCTACCTTGCCAGCTGTGGGGACACAAGCCTGTAATCCCAGCACTCTGGGAGGCTGAGGCAGGAGGATTGCAAGTTTGAGCCTAGCGTGGGCAACTTAGTGACTTAGTAAGGCTGTGTTTTGGAATCAAAAAAAGAAAAAAGAAAAAAGGGCCGAGTATATTGCTCAGCAGCACAGCATCTGCCTGGCAAGTACAAGGTCATGAGTTTGATTCCTGGTGCAAAACACACACACACACAACAGGAAAACAAAACAAAACAAAACAAAACAAAGAAAGAGGAATATAAAAATGTGTAAATAGGGTTAGGTCTGTAACTCGATGCAAAGACCCAATGTTTAACAGCCAGTACCACAAAAAAGAAACAAAGAAAAAAGAAGCGTACCTCGTGGTACTCATGAAGAAAACAGCGTATTTTTGTAAAAGTGCCCACTGACTGTGGTACTCAACAAGCACAGGTCCTGCCTTCTTAAGTCTGTACGTCTGCTGGAAATCACCCTTAGTTCTTCTCGTTGTTCCCGTGGCTTCCCTTTGCCCTGTCCCCTTGGCTGGAAAGAGATCTGAGACATTTGCATATGGGTCACTCCAGATTGGAGGCTTTCCTGAATAACTAAAAGCCTTAGCATTTGTAATTCAGCTCAGGGGCTCCCAAGACATAAATCCAAACATCAGAAGATGCTCATGTTTTCTGATATTTGGAAATATAATACTTCTGGGGGACAAGTATTCATAAACTCTGCTTCATGAGAAAGGTCTTTTGGGCTTCACTGCGGAAGTGCTGGTTTTCATGATAAGACCATGTAGTCCAGAGGGCGGGCTCCCTCCAGAGATGTCTAGTCTGTAAAGGGCAGCGTCTCTGGACCTGGCCAGCTCTGACCTTCCTTGGTTCCTCCTTGGACTTCTTTAGGATGACATCACCTTACCCTGCTTCAATGGCAACTGGCTTGAGTTATATCAGTTATTAAAAATGATCTAATATTTTCCTTTTAAATCTGGAGCCTTGGCGCGTTCCGTGATTAAGCTAGTGATTTATTTATAATAAGGTATAAGATGGCTGTGGCCACTCTATGATGTAATCTAAGAATGACATGAAAACAAAATAGGCTTTTACATAATGAAAGTGTTCCTGTAATACAGTCTATAGCGGGGCCTTTCTTTTTTTGTTTCTCTCATTGAAATGGAGATAGAGTCTCTACTTTTCTATCTACTTCTTTCTTATCTTCTTTTTCCATTTCAGGTCCCTTAATTTAATTAAAACTAGCATTTACAACTCCACAAAGGCTCTGTCTGCTTTACTCTTCTAATCCTGTCTTGTTGTCTTCTTTGCACTCCTTCCCCTACAGCCACTGCCCTCAGCTTCTCCTGTGACCTTTGCTCTGCCTACACCACTGCCCACGCCCTCGCCATTCCTTTGCCTGTGCTTTTCTGCTCCTGGAAATGGGTTGCAGTGCTCAGTTTTCTTCTGCTGAAGTAGATGCTCCACCCTGGCTCCCACAGATCGTGTCCTTCTGCAGGCCAGCCCAAAGCGCATTTTCCTCCCAGCATTCTGGGAAGCTTCTGCTCCTGGCTAGCAACCATTTCCCTGTTCTTATTATAATTTAATACACTCAGGAGACCGCATCGCTCTCACCTACTGCTCCAGGGAAGATTCATGGAGTATCAGAGGAGGAAAAGTGACCTGGGGAATAGGGGGCTGGTTCTACATTTGCTTTTTACACCGAGGTGGGGGCAGGCCATGGCCTGTCCTTGGGTTTCAGTGGTCCTCATCTCATCTGAGGAATGAGTGGTTTGAATTTCACTCTATGTGCACTCATGGTGTGTGGTGGTGGCTCATTGAGTCGCTGTGTTGAGAAGGACTCTGAGGCTGCATACTGTTGGAGCCCCGATCACTTAGTAGGATCTGCCTTGGTTGCGGGTAGAGAATTAAGCCCGAAGGCACACAATAAGTCTCTTGAGTGTTTTTAGACTAGACAATTTAAGATTCTCTTTTCGTTTTACCTCCTGGGATGCTTTGATTTACTGAGCCGTAAGTGTCTTACCCAAAGACACATAGCAAGTTAGCATCTAAAATTCAATTTTCAGACAGAGACGGTGAAAGATTCATATTCTGATCTCGCATTTATCTATGTGGATAGATAGGAGCTGAGAAGCTGGAATAAGGCCTGGATGGGTCATGAGTTAGCTACAAGGCCCCAAATTCTGTATGTATTTTAGGTGAGGTGGGGTGGGGTCAGGAATGGCTTTCACTTCTTTATCTTCTTCGCTCCCAAAGAAATGAAATATATTCTAATTTATGTCAAAGATGGCTGTTCAAGTTTAAGGTCAGAAGGTAGGTGACCATACCAGGGTCTTACTTGGATCAACTTTACTGCATGAATTCATTAGATTCCCTCTACCACTCCTTCCAACCCTAGACAAGGTGCATAGCTCTTAGTGGAGTCTAATTGCCTGAGTGCTACATCAGCTCAAAGCCAGGCCATGGGACAGTGGGAAATGGATAGAGGAGGGAAGAGAAGAAGGTGGTTTAGGGTCCTGGAAATGAGAGCCCTGGAGGGATGGAGAAGGAACTGGAAAGGATTAATGTGCAGAAGCGTGGAAGAGGATGAAAGAGGAAGGAGTAGAGGTAGTTGTGTGTTCTTGTTGCGTTCTGATATGGAGGAACAAAGCTCACTCTGTTTGCTCAGAATGAGTTCTGGGAGGAGTGGGTAGAAGGAATGGAATGACCATGTTTACTATTAGCAGACCAGAGATGGAATGTGCTTTTTAGGGAGTCAGAGTTCTCCTTCATGGCAGGGGTTTAGCTAGGGGCTAACACCAATGTCTTGCAGAAGGAATAAGAAGCTGGACTCTTTTAAGGCCCAACCTTAGAAAATCTTTGAAGGTTTTAAGGGTCTAGAATTTTCTGAAGATAAATTTCATGTGCATTTCAGTGATTTCCCTTTTAAAATGAAGGCATCGTGGGGGAAAGGGATTCTTTCTATGTGGACTTGGCACACAGGAGTGCCAACTTATCTTGGGCAGCTTTTGTCATACTTAGAATTATTGGTGGACGAAGGAAAGGAAGCTAAGGATGTTCCCGTACTTTTTCGTGCTATTTATTTGTGAGGATGATTTCTGTGCTTCCTTTTGAGAAAGTTGTGGGGAATTCTGTGTTTTAGGACTTCTGCAATGTCTCCTTGCCATTTTGTCAGCGATTTGCTTTTTCTGTTCTACACATTTCTTGTTTATACATCCAGTGGAACTTGCATGCCAATTTACTCTGCCATCGATGCAGATTCTCAGTCGTCCTCCTCCCTGGACATAGAAACTTGACTGGGGCACAGATCCAGTCTTATTCTGTAACTAATCGCTTGGTGCTTGGTATAGTGGTTTGCAGATAATATTAGTGTGACTCATTAATGTAACAACTGCAGAGTACCTACGGAGTGTCAGACAGTTGTCCATATGAGCTAACTATAAGCAAAAGCAGACAAAGTAATGAATAAATATATCACATGGGACTGTGGTCTATATGAAGAGGAGCAGGTTAGAGGCACAAAGAAGAGGACATAGATGTAGTTGGTTTCAGGTATTGCTGGTAAGGGTTCATGGGAGTAACGCCCTGCAGCATGAAGGGAGGCCAGAAGCCAGAGGTGTGGAGTGGTGATGGGAGAATGAGTGTTTCAGGCAGATGGAAAGCTGATGCAAAGGCCCAGAGCTTGAAGGAGGCCTTTGTGTGTTAAAAAGGGAGGAAGCCGGTGTCGCTGGAGTGAATGCTATAGGAGAGATGACACACGCTAATAAAAATAGTTGCAGCAACAAATATTTGCTAAGCACACATTAAGGATGCTCAAGGGAAATTTGCCTTTATGATTGAAAGAATCTCCAGAAATCTAACAAAAACAATGCCAACAGGTATTCCTGATTTCCAGCTTTAAGATATAGGGGAAGGTGAGTTGGAAGCTGGGACGGTGACGCTACGCGGTTCAGAACCAGCGTAGTGGCTGCGGGCTCTGTTTTCCCTCCCACCTGTAGCCCTCTGTGGTGAAAGACTTGGTGTTTTGGATTTTTTGCTGCTGCAGAGCGTGCACCTGCAGGGACACTTGGCCCGTGCAGATGGGCAATTACAGGCCTAATCACCCATTCAGACACCCACTTATTTGTTTTCCACATGCAAATATGGGTTTTTTGCAGATGAATTTAATATATTTGTTGCTTCCCCATTTTATTTAAAACAAAACAAACGGCCAACCATGTCAGTTGAGGGTAGCAAATAGAAACGTGTGTATTATGGTCTTTGCTGTCTGTATCGATTACACGGCTGAAAGGGATCCCAGGCAAATGAGTCTTTTTCTGGGCTTAATTTTACTTTTGCTTTAGATCACCTTTTCTGACTATCATTATTGGTTTTAAAACAATGCTTAAAGAGAGATATTATATTACTTTCGCTAAATCATTTTCTCAATAATTCAGGTTCCATAATTTTATTGGATGGTTTCCACTCTTCACTTTTTTAGTTTCTGAACTCGGGGCCAGTTGTCAAAAAATGTGCATTATGGAATGTCCGAAGGCCAGTGGCAGGTGATGGCCACAACTTCCTTAGCCTGCAGATAAACAAACAAACACAAATTAGAAGTATTTGCCCCAATGGATGGCACTATTATTATTATTGATTGCGCAACATCATGCAAAAAGTTGCTTTCATTTATCTGGGAGCCCATAGCAAAATACCAGTGTCAGTTAGAGGTCGTGGGTGGGTGTTTGCTTTTCTTCCTGACAGATTTCTGAGCTCTAGAGTAGGTATCAAACTTGGCAGAGGTTTTGAAATTTACTTTATCCTACTCATCTTACCTTAAAGTTAGGGAAACTGAGGCACAGGGAAGCAAGCTGACCAAGTTTGAGATATCAGAAAGTCAGAAGTAAAGATGGGACTTGGCCAGTGGGAACTCTGGCTCTCCTCCCTTATAGTCCATAGAGGTGGCAGTTGGTTGCCTCTGTTGCCTGGGGTCATGAAGAGACTGCTGGATACCGCAGAAGATCTCGTCTCAAGGTGGGCTTTGTGTGTAAATGTTGTCCACGTGTTAAGTTTAAAAATGTTTTGGGTCAAACTTTAAGATAGATATAGTAAGAGAAATGTGGGTAGGAATTAGTTGCAAGTTGTCTAACACAGCTGTTGACTTGAAAAGAGTGAGGACCTAGGGTGTGTGTGTGTGTGTGTGTGTGTGTGTGTGTGTGTTTGTGCATAAGAGAGAGAGGGTAAGATGGAAGCAGACAAACAGAGCGAGACAGAGAGAGAGGTTAGACTACTTGGCAGCAGGAACTTCATATAGGGCACAGAATTTCTGAGCCAGAATGAAGTCTAAATCTTACTTGATTTGATGACTTTATAGCATTCTGTAGAAAAGGAAACTGATGCCCAGCTTGGTTGAAAACTTTGTCCTAGATCGTCCAACTTTATTTGACCAGTTAACATGCTAGAATATTGATATTGCCTTATAGAAACAATTATTTGGAAAAGTAGAGTCTTAATGATCAAGTCATGTTTATTAGTTAGCCAGTAGGGCTGCTCAGGGAAGATGAAGCCACTGCCTTTGCTAAGAGCCTTTCCATCTGATGTAGGCTTTGCGGGAGCTGCAGGGCAAGGGTTGCGAGAGCGCCGCACGCAGGCCAGCTCTGTCCTTGCAGGCCACGGCCCTCCCCAGGGGCTGTGCTGAAGAGCATCCTTTGAAAGAGTTACAGCTGGAGATCAAGGCCAGTTCAGTAACATGCAGTCAATCTTTTCTATGTTCCTAAACATAGGACCCTTTTCATTTTGAAGTGTAAACAGTCAGGATGTTGCATTATGAGACATGGTTGCGAAGTCCAAAGTGCTATTTTTGGAAATAGCATGACAGGAGAGTGTCCGTATGTGTGAACAGGGCAAAGTTGTTCCCAGAAATTATTAAGAGAGGATTCCTGTTCTTCACGGAGTTCCCAAAAGAGCTGTGAAGGGTCCTGGCAAGCCGATGCTCCAGGTGCTGGGTGCGGAAAGACTCCTGAGCCAGCGTGGAGTCAGCCTGCCCTGCCTGTTATCTGCACGGGCCTCTCTGCAGCTGTCTGCCTTGAAGTACATAGCGTACATTTCTCCAGCTGATACTGCGTGGTGTGAGCTAAATGCTCCTCCGCGGGGTGCTGGACAGTCTCAGATGCCAATGGCAACCTCCTGTGTCCATGGCAGGCACACTGCCTGAGAGATTTAGGAGCCTCTCTGATTATTCCGCATGATTTTCTCTTCTCCTTTATTGTCCCTACCTACCTTCCTCTTAGGGGAAAAAAAAATTACTAGAATTATTTGAAGTTTCCTTTAGGTTGATTTGTTGATATTTTGAAACTCATTTGTCTCGTGCCTGTATCTGTGACTGAGCCACTTTATGTGAGACCACATTCTGACGTACTTATTTTCTTCTACTTGAAAGTGATTTTGGGGTTAAGAAGGTACAGCTCAGTGGTAGAGTGTGTGCTTACTATGCCCTGGGTTCAGTCGCAGCACCACGCAACAACAATAATAAATAACAAAACAAAACAACAAAAACAGCATCCCTCACCCCCCGCCCTGCTCTCCCAACAAAAACCCAGATCTTTCTGTGAGCCTCCAACTCTCTCATCTGCATGGACGGCCTGTCTTTAGAGTCACTTTTTGTTACAAATACTGCAGCAAAAGCAGTTCAGGTGACAGAATCTCAAATTTACCTTGCTTTTCTGGAAACCATTAATTTTCCTACAACTTCAAGAATTAGCAGTAGGAAATAGAACATTCTGAAAGTAAGAAAAGCATACCAAAAGAGCTGCTGATTTCTAGCTAGGCACATGGAAAAAAAAAAAGTCTTCATTCCAGTGACCTCTCTGCTCATTGGAAAACTATGGCTGGTGGATTTCAGGATCCTGACACAGTGAGTCCTCTTGAGTTACAGCAAGAGATGAGGTTAAATCGCAGGGTAGAGGATGCACCCTTACTGGGCTCATAGGTATTACCGAGACATGCTGTCCTTTGGCGTTTAGACAGATGGTTTTTTTTCCAGTAGGATAATGTTTAAAGGGTAGTTCCACCACATGCATGGAATGCATGAAGAATGCAGTGTTTGGAGCGTCATCCTTCATATGGGTTACACTTTAGTATGGCCAGGGGCTAAACTTGGCCATTCCAATTTGATTTGTCCAACACATTTCTTATTCATAAGAATAGGCCTGCGTTTTATCCCCGCTGCCCCCAAAACCCTTTGTGGTAGTGTCTCTATCTGATGCTCCTTGAATTCGCGTTAATATGATGAATAAAAAAAAGCCCCAAACTAAAAAGTATTACACTACATAGGAAAGTTGGAGAGTGGAGTTCTGACCACCACTATATCCGCCTATATAACTGAGTATTCACAGCATTGTCTTTCATTCAACAAATATTTAAATGAACACTTTTTACATTTCAGCTACCAGAGGTATAAAAATGTGTAAGTCACGGTTCTTACCCTCGCTGCTTATGCACAAATAGGACATGAGGTCACTTCTCCTTTCTGAATCTCCCTTTTACATACTTAGGAGGCAGAATTGGCCTAGGCAATTGCCAGGGTCCCTTCTGATGCTAACATGCAATCATTCATATAAAATTCATTAAGTATCCCGTAATTATTTATCACACTGAAAATTGGCAAACATTTTCATTTTCTCCCCAGTTTATAGGGAATCATGTTGAAGATGAATGAGGCAGTGTCTACAAAATGCTTTAATAAGCAAGTTGAAGGAAGATATTATATAAGTTTGAGGAATTATTATTAATGGAAAAACGAAAACAAGGGCTGATGTTTTTAGAGAGAGAACAGATGGTTCCTTTGTTTAGAATTTGAGTATAAAAGAGAGAGAAAAAGAGATACTTGCCATATTGTTTAGGCCCTGAATGTGACTGACTCTAAAATGCCAAAACAATCTGGTTAGGAAAGTCCCATGGATTCAAAATAGCTCCTACACTGATCAAACTATAATTAATATAACAAAAAAATGACAGTAAGAAAAATCCTAATAAGAAATGCCACAGTGACAATTGACACAACCTAACAAAAACTCCTATTTTTGTAACCAATTTAAGAAACATAATTTTTCCTGTCTTTAGGAGTGATTGCAGCATTGTGGGACAAATCCGTGGGAAATGGTTTTAAAACTGTGTTTCTTTCTAAGTCCCCTCCCCCAATTTCAGCTGCTCTTGACTCATAAGGAAAATCTTCAGGATTCACAAGAATTGGCAGTCCTCTCCCACCTTTGCCTTTGGTACTGACGGGAACAGAGAGTGAGATGGGGCAGTTTAATTAGAGAGCAAACCTTCAGGGACCTGGGATGGTATTGCAGGAGGCTGGATCTGGGAGGGGCCCTTGTGAAACTTGTGTGAAGAGTTGTGAGATGGTTTCTTTCTCTACGTTTAGGTCTTAATTTGTTATCAACTGTATCTGCAGTACCTAAGTTAATGTCATTCTGGTATGATCCTGGCCGTGCTGAGGACTATCACTCTTGAGTCTGCAAAATATGTAGGCTATAAGAATAAGACCTTCAGCCACCAAGCTGGCAGCACTGGACTGGAAGAGCTAGACCCTTGGTTCTGGTGATGTCTGAGATTCAACTCAGTGGCTTTGATCTCTCCTGGTCTCAGCTTCCCCTCTGCATTAAATGGAGGTTAATTAGAATATTCATTCTGACGCTTATGTGAGCTCAGGTTCACATCTCTTTACACACAGATGTAGGGAGGCTAAGGATGGCTTTGGATTTGGGAATGGTTGAAAGCAAACTTGCCTTTCCAAGACAACGATCAGAGGAGGTGGGAACTTGTGAGTCCCTGGTGGAGCCTCTGTTGAATTAGTTCTGTGCAGTCTGTCATGGGTAGGGGTGGTAAACTCATTCCCAGGCCTGAAAGAGGCAGTGTGGCCTTGGGAAAAGACTGTAGTCTGGCCTTCTGTTGGAAGTGAGTTCCAGTCCAACTTCTGCCACTTACCACGTATGACCTGGGGTACCTATTGCTAAGAGTTCTTGCAAATCTGATTGGCTGGTTGGTCTGTGATTGATCAAAGCAATTAGAAGATGCTGTACCCTTCCTTCAAGGTCTGGGGTCTACTGAGAATGCTCTCTGGGGCCTCTCCTGTATTGGCATCAGAAGTATAATTATTACTGGGGAGATGCCCCCTTCCATGGTAACCTTCCCTATCTCCTCTTAGCAACTCACTCTTAAAGTGCTTCTCCAGCTTATCCACACTGCAGGGTGGTTTTGCTGTGGTGCTGTTGTGTTTGTCTTCGGGTCTGGACTGTGAATTTGGCCACATCCTGATCCTTTCTGAAGCCTTAGTGTGCACTTCAGACTTGGTACATAGTAAATTTTCAGTACAAGCCAACCGAATCAGTGCTTGGTGGATGAATGATTCTGCATTTCCTCACTAGGCATGAGATTTTTGAGAGCACAGACCATGTCTAATGAGTTTCTTTCTTCCTCAGAACATCCCGCCCAGGGCTTTGAATTCAGTATCTTATCAACTACTGTTTGCTAAATTGCATGAAGAGAGGTGGAGATGGATCAGAGCAGGGAAAGCACATTTAGTTCTGTGTGGCTTAGCTTGGTTATATTCGGCATCTTCAGACAACCCAGCAGACATGGGTCACAGAGCATTTGTGGGTCCCTGGCTGGGCGCCCCGGGGAGGGAGGTAATTGCTCTCCTGATGGCCTTGCTGTGTCATCACTGGGGCCCTCTAGCTGGCTGTCCTAGGGACTGCTGTCTCTCATCCTTGGTCTCTTCTGGTTGTGATTTTTCTTTCTTTGCAGTCAGCATTCAAGGTTTGAATTAGGGTAAATTGTCAGCATAATTCTGCCTCATTTGATTTTAAATGTCTTGTGGTCAGTATGGTGTTTTGCTATAATTCTGTTTCTTGGAGGCTCTGGTCCAGAGCCATTCAAGAGAGGAAAAGTTCGAGAAATGTTCACCATTCTTTCAGCCACCTTTGCTCTGTTACTACTGTTCATCTCCATAGAGGAACCAGGATGTGTAATAATGCAATAAAATCTGCCACATAAACTTACCAAGACAATAACAGAGCATGATTCCCTCTCCTACTCCCACATTTTTTTTTTTTAACAAAATAACATTGGATTTGGGTGGCCCTGCTTTAAAAAACATTCCATTAATGGCAAATACATTCTGGTGTCTTTACTGTTTTTTGTCTATGATTTTATTTTCAGTGTTGAGATTGAACCCAGGGCCTTGTGCATGCCAGACACGAGCCATTCTGCTAGCTACACCCCCAGCTTTATGATATCCTATTTTGTTAGGAAAATGAAAAGATTTCTGTTTCTTGACTATAATTGTTGAAATATATTTTCAAAGTTCCCCATTTTGTTTCTTGGCTGATACCATAAAATGATGTGAAATGATATGAAGTTTTTCTAATAGAGAAGTGACTTAAAATATCCCTCAAATGTTCTGTCTGCTTCTTAGTCCTTTTGTCATCCGGTCAGTTTCTTTATCTGCTTCTACTCCTTTATCTATAAAATGAGGTTATCGAACAAGATGATCTCCATTGTTTTTTTCCCTCATTAACATTAAATCAGTTGCCCCTGAAGGCTCTGGGGACAGACACATATTTCTAAGTGTCTATTTCATTTTTCCACCCTTTAAGTGGGAATGATGACCCATCAACCTCCCTAATCATCAGCCTCAAAACGTTCAGAAGCCTTTAGGAAGCAGAAAGCCTGCAATTTATTTCACTAATTTGTTTGTGATTAACATCCTCTGCCCTTTCTCATATCCTAAGCTCAGTGTTTTGAAATTTAATTATAGGGAATTCTTTCCTCTTCATAGATTATATACCAATTGTATGCCATTTCTCTTACCTGAACTCTCTGCTGACTTCGCACATCTTATTAAGTAGTCTGAATAGGGCGTGGATTCTTAAAAATTCTTCCTGCCTGCCACATTTGGTACTTAGGACCTAAGTTTTCCCCAGAACTGTGAATCCTCGGGTGCCCCAGGTAGCAGGAGTCTTGAACACACTCACTCTTTCCTACCCTCAGATATAGACAAGACACAAAGTAGGGGCTCATACTTATTTAAATGAATCAACTGAATGTTTCATTTCCCACAAAGTTTTTCTTTGTAGATGGACAAATGGAAGTTTACTCTCATTAGATATCTTGCTCACAGTTACTAAGTCATTATGTGACTTGATAGTATACTGCCATCTAAAACTTCCATTGTACAACATTGGACTAGGGGTTATAGCAGTTCAGGCCTCTTTAGGTGGACTGAGGCCCAGAGAGGGAACTCTGGTTGTCTCAAGCCATCCAGAGGAACCAGAACGGGACTCTAACAGGTCAAGGTGGAGGCTTGAGTGTGAATGAACTCAAGTTAGTTGAATTTTCTAAGCCTCCTTTGACTTGTCTGTGAAATGGGATAATGACCCTTAATCTGCTTGAAGGCAGGGAGATGTCCAGATGACCTTCGCAGAAGTCTTCATCCCTGAAATCTGCTATTCTATGAAAAATACAACCCATAATTGACGTACTAGTTGCTAAGTACCCAGTGAACTATTTGCCAAAACTTTGGTAGAAAAAAGATTGAAACTATTTTTAGGTCTTAGTCTATTACAGATTCATTGGTATAAGAGCAATACCTTTAAAAAGTTAAGGCATAGTTTTATATGCTGTAAAGAAATTGATGATACTATGCAAAGAACTGTAAAATTTATTAAAATCTTTTTCTGTAGACTGGTGAATTGGTTTTATTATTTTGGAAATTGAACAAGGGCCAGAAATAAGGTGGTTCTATTCTCAGGGCACTGTAAGTAGCAGAAGGTTAAGGCTTTAGAACTTAGAATCTTCTAGTTCAGTGGTTTGCAAACTTGACCATCTATTAAAATCTCCAGAGGAACACAAAAAGAAAAAAAAATTGGTTCCTGCATTACTCATTTGAATCACAGTGTCTGTGGTTAGGATCTGAGCTTCAAGTCTTATATTTAATCTCCTCAGCATTGAGAATCATTGATCTATTCTTGATTTTTGTTCCACTTCTGAGATGGTGTCTTAGTTAACATTTTACTTGATGGGTTGCAGTTCCAGGTTATCACCTCCCTCATACCCCAATGAAAATTGCTGGATGACCAAGAAATTCACCCAAACAATATAAATACCATGGAAATGACTGAAAATGTCCATGAGCCTTGAAGGAAGCATTGTGCTAAGGAAGAGAAGAGGTTAACAGGTTTTTTTTTTTACTTTGGGATGTGCTTTCTTTTTTATGCTTCTAAGAATGTTTGAAAATGATAGCAGGGAGTATATTTCATTGCTGTAATTGTTCAAGGTCTTTTTAAAGTATGTGCAATAAAATACCATTTAAGCTAACTGACCTTTATATTTTAATGCTTTTTGGAAGGGAACAATACTGAGTATTCAGCTGCAGTATAACTTTTAATTATATATGTATTCAGTCAGCAGAGCCTGTTTTGGAATCAGAGGACTGAGGGTTTTGCTGCCTTCCTGATATTTTACCTGTTCCTGTTTAAACATCAAGTTCCATTCAGTTTGATGGTTCTTGACCTCATAATGTCTAACCTTCATATTTATATTTTCCCTCTCCAAACTTATCCAAGAAGGAGACTTCAAAACTGAATTCATTAAGTTTTTTCTCTTCTACTGTAAATTCAGGTTTGTAGTAGAATGCAACATATATGACCTAATCCATATTTTGATAAGGAAGAGAGCTCCCTACTCCCCTTTCAATCCATTTGGTAATACAATATTTAACCCCAAAGGCCACTGCTAATAGGCTTTTAAAAATTGATGCTGGCTATTACGTGGGTAGATATAGCTTATCTTCCAACTCTAAACTTGCTCTTTCTAGAAGGGAAATAGTGCTCAGGTTGCAAACACTGTGAACTGGAATTTCAGAGACTTGAATTGACCTACAAGTCTTGTAATTGTAGCTGTAAATATTCACTGTGGTTTTGAACATGTGAAATGTTGTTTATCCACAAAGTTTTAGATGACAAAGAAATTATATAGTCCTTTCCCATGCTAAGAAATTAAAATCTACAGAATTCTTTATGTAGGTCTGAAAAATATATACATGTATGTGTGTGTACATGCAAATAGTATTTATAATAGAAAAGCCTAGGCTAAATTTATTAATTATCTTCAAATCCTGTTAGAAAATAGAGCTAATTCTCAATTGCTACATTTCCTCCCCCCTTCTCTTTCTTGGTGGTCATTGTGTTCTTCTGTTTCATTGTAAATGCTTCCAAACTTGTAAAAAACAAGTTTTGAGGTAAGTATCTTCCAAACAGCAGTTCGATTTTTTATTCTGATTCAGCGATTGTTACTATTTTATCCCTTGAGCTTTATCATTTATCATTCTATGTGCCTTAGTCTAGATATTTTTATAGTATTAGTATTTTTCTGAAGGATTTAAAGATAAATTGTACAACTCATAGGACTCCATCCCTAAAGAAGGTGTGTGTTACCTCGGAATAAGGAACTCCTCATACTCTCAGTGTGCTGATTCAGTAACGTTGTCAGTTGGCCAAGTTGTGCTCTCGACAGCATTTTCTCTCTTTTCAGTGCAATCCAGCCTCTCATCAGGTACTTAGTTGTTATGTCTTTAGTGTCCCTTAATCCAGAACTTAGGGCTGGGGATTTAGCTCAGCAGCCTAAGCGCCTGCCTGGCAAGTGTGAGGTCCTGAGTTTGATCCCTGGTACTGCAAAAAAATCTGGAACTTTTCCACAGCATTCTTTAATTTTATGACATTTTTATAGTATACAGTGTCTCCCCTTTACCAATTGTAACAGTCTTAATTTTGTCTTAGTTTTTTTCAAGTTTAGGTTCAGTTATATGTTCCCCCAAAGAATACTACATGAATCATGTGTGTGTCTTGCTCAACTATTCCATGAGGAATCTCATGTTACCTGCTCCCGACGGTGATGTTAATTTTGGTTATACTATTAAGGTATTGTCTGGTTTCTTTACTGTACAGTTGCTATTTTTTCCTTTGCAGTTATTTAACAATCCTTGAGAAGATACTTTATTTTTGCTTCAGTGAAATTTTTCTCTCAATTCTTACCTCAGTCAATCTGTGTTATGATGGTTACGAAATGAGGATTTTCCTTCTTTATTGCTCCTTTTACGTTTATTATTCAGCCGTCAGCATTCTACGTTAAGCAAGACCTCTTCCCCTGTCTCTTTCTCTGTCTCTCTTATAATATGAACTTCCACATTTCTATTTTAATCTTTCATCATTCATTAGAGCAATGTAACTTTTTATTATTGCTTAACTATTCCAGATTTAGCCAATGAGCGCACCTTTGAGTTGGCTTTCGTGGTTTGGGATATGCCTTCATCCACTTTGTTTTGGTGTTGTTGTTATTTTGCTAGCACTTATTTAGCTACAGGAATAAGCAGAGGTTCCAGCTTTATCTTGTGTGTTCTCTGTCCAGCCATTTTTCACACGTTATTTCTTTTAGTGGAGAATGGAGTTAGAGACCCAAGTATGTGTGCCCTGTGTGCTCATGGCTACTGCAGTGCTTCATTAATGAGCCCTTGTCATACTAGAGCCAATGTTTCGTCCCTTTTTCAGTGTTGTTTTTCACTTCAGCCACCAGTGATTTTCTGTAGAGATGGCGCAAGAGTATCTTGAACCATAGTGCATCTGTTAAGCCCTTGGCTGCCAGACTGATGGGCAAGCAATGATATCATAGTTTGAATTCATCTATGCCTCCTTATGAATAGAATTCACAACTTTTTATGTGTTTGAATGCCATATTTGGTAAGCTTTTGATTTCCTTTTTTGATGAATTGTTTGTTCATGTCTCTTGCTCATTTTTTTTTTTCTTTTAGATTTTTGGTCCTTTTTCAATTAAAAACGTCTTTAGAAATTAGGTGTATTAACTCTCAATCTATGAAATATGTTTGAAATATTCCTCTCAATTTTTGTCTTGGAATATAGCAGGCACTTTTCTTTTTCATTTTTTTGTCATGTAATTTTATTTCTGTATTGGAAAGTGTAAGAATCTTTTATTTTATTGGTTCTGGGCTTTGATCACAGTTAGCTTTCCCCAAGACCTGTGTCCTCTCATGTCATCTTCTGTGTATGAGGTGGTGAATAAATCTAATTTTGTCTTTTTGCCAAATGGCAGTCACAATCATGTGTCTCAACACCATTTAATGTGACAGCATCTTGGCCCTGTCGTTTGCGAGGTGGTGACTTTTTAACCTACACTGTGGCTAGGTCTGATGGAGAATGGAGAATGGGGTAACGGTGAGACAGAGACATTCCAGGGAAATGAGGTCCTGGCACGGTAAGGGCTGATCCCCAATTAAAGCTAAAAATCTTTTGATTTTGAACTCAGAACTTTTTACCCTTTTGCAAGTCACCTTCTCTGATCAATTTTGTCTGTCCATAAATTGATTATTTAATAAAAAGGTGTTTGAGACGAGTGAGGGAAAGTTAAGAGTTATCAGTACTTTTGCTTTTCTCAGATCTGTAACCACCCCT
>RJWT010007851.1:0-27048 GCA_004365215.1 Cuniculus paca
GATGTTGTGAGGGATTCCATGCTGTTTCACTTCCCAACCAACAGCGTGCAAGTGTTGTTTCTCCTGTTCTTTGCAGCTCTCTTTTCATAGGAGCCCTCCTAATCGGCATGAGAGGCGCTCATCGTGGTTTGGATCTGCACTTCCCCGATTGCTAGTGGTGTCGAGGACCTGTTCCTAGACCTTTTGGCCACTTGTGTGTCTCCTCTTGACAAATGCCAGTACCAGTCCTTAGTTAACTTTTTAGCTATTTGTCTTTTTTCATATACATTTCAGAAGTCAGATACATTGAATGCAAATATTTCTCTTAGTATGTAAGTTGTCTCTTCACTCTGTCCATTGTTTCTTTTGCTGCATGGCCCTTAAAGTAATCCATGTATTCAGCATAATCATTGCCAAAATTTCAAATATTGTCTTTACAAAAACAGAAAAAAGTCCTAATATTCTTGTGGAACCACAAGAGACGCTACACAGTCAAACAATCGTAAGCATGAAAAACACCCTTGGAGAAATCATGACTTCTGATTTTGAAGTAGATTAGAGCTACAATAACCCAAATAGAATGGCACTAGCAGACAGACTGGTGGACAGACAGATGAGTGAAATGGGAGAGCCTAGGAGAAGATCAGTGAACTCCACGCAGGGTGCCAGCATCGCACAGTACGAAGAACACTGCTTCTTCAGAACATGACAGAGAGACCAGACACCCACGAGCAGAAGGATGGAGTTGGACATAGGGGGCCCTCAACTCAGTAGACCAAAGATCTGAAGCTGGAAGACAAGAGGAAGAAAGCAAGTGGTAGAAGCTTCTTGACATTGACTTGGTCAGGGAATTTTTATGACTCTGAAAATACAGGTGAGAAGATTAAAAGTAGGAACATGGGATAGCACCAGACTATATTCATAAAAATCAATTTTGCTTGTTTCTTGTTACCTTTTTAATATGACTACTACAAAGATTATAATACATTAAGAATATTTCCCAACTGCCTATGATGAATGTAACCATTATGTACTGCAAACATGTAGTAATAAAAACAAATTAATAAAAATTACGAGAGTGGCTAACATACTTCTTTGGGCAGAACTTACCTACAATAAGTTTACCCCCAATCTTCAGATAAAAGATGCTTTCAACTGCCTTTAAATTTTCTGAGAATACTCTCAATTTAGTGACTTTTCTCTAGATGAAAATCATGTTTACTGTAGAAAACTTACTAAAACACAGAAAAACAAAAAGTATTGTTTAAACCACTTATAATTGGATTAAGAAACGCTGTTGATATTTTAAAGTGTTTTTCTCTGGGTCTGTTGGTATTCTCTCCCTCTCTTCCTTCCCTTCCCCTCCCCAAAGGAGGACATCTTACTTTTTCCAAAACAATCTGAGACAGCGAGAAGAAATGAAAAGTGAATTCAGTTTATGTCAAGAAAAGACTAGACACACAGCACATTTTGAGGGTTTGACGGCGAGATATGCAATTCCTGTCCTTTGAAAGATGCTATCAAGGCAATGAAAAACCAGGCACTGAACGTGGGGACCAGGAGTCCAAGGAGAGAGAACACACAGGGGACTCCCAGGACAGGGCTTGCCACATGACAGTTAAGTGGCACCTATTTGTCATTCTCATTTATTCAAAACCATGGATTGTTCAGTGCCAAGTGTGAATCCGAAGGGTAGGGTGGATGCAGAGAGAAAACACACCATGCACCTGTCCACTAAAATAAATCCTGCGCCCTGTGCCCTGCGGGAGAGAAGCTGCGTGAGGAGCCCAGGCCTCTGCTTCTTTTGGTCCTGCTGTAAGTCTGAAAGCAAAGCCTTTATTGTACAGCAAGATACTCTACTCTTTTCCTAAAGTTAGGCAAAACGTTTATTTCCCTGGACTGTGTGTCTGGGTTTTCCAGGAGAAATAATACGCTTTTGGGGGAATTTGCGATGTGCTCTTCGAACCAGTTGCATACTCATTACAGCGAAGATGATTAAAGTTCGATATTGAGCCACACTTGTTGAATGTTAGCTGCCTTGGAGAAGAGTTAATATCCTTAAGCAAATGGCGAAAATCTGACCAGTGGATTTCAAGGAATCACCCCCAATGTGAGCCTTACTCACCTCCTTCATTACCAACGCAACACAAGCCGGGTTTCTCTGTACTTAAGCCTAGGCCTACCTGCCTTTGACATCTTTCCACTCGCTGTTCAGCAAACCGCACACTAGTGTTTTAAAATAAAGGTACTTTCCAGTAACTGCACAAAAATTGCAATATATGTTGTGTATTTGGGGTGCTATTAAAAAGGAACTTTATAATACCTCCTGCTTATTTTGAAAAGAATAGATTAGAAGATGAGCTTGAAAATAGATTAATGTGTATATTATATATATAAATATGTCTTTTTACAAAAAAGTTTGAAATTTGTAAGAATTGACAATTGGAAGAGTTTAAACTCAATTCCTCCATATTCCATTTTACCTGGGAATACCCAAATTAGCACAAGATCTTATCAGTAATAAACCACAAGCACCGATGCTTTCCCAAAGCAAAGCTCCTGCCGCAAACCCACTGGGACGTGGGTCCCTAACTGACAACCACAACAGTGTCACTCAGAAATGGGTCGTCACGTGACAAGAACCAGTGACCGTGCAGGGGTTTCTCCACCGCACTGTGCTGGAGAAACTCAAGCTGACTGGCTTTCACATGTGTGTATTTCAGCACATGCCACACAATGCGTCCTCTTTCTCACTACATCGTTCTGGATTAATCAGGTTAAGAATTTATGAACTATTTTAGCAACAAATTATCCTGGATTAAAGTACTAAGGAGTGAGTCTTTGTCAGATATTTAGTCGTTGGGGACCACAAACTCACAAGGGTAATTTTGCATACATCCCTAAGGGATGAAATGGAGGCTTGGGGTTATTGGCACCACTCATCTGAGATTTCCCACTGGTTCTTCTTAGCGTGAGACCATCTACGTCCCCTTGAGTCATCCCAGGATTACACTCCAGGACCAGATCCTTCTCAGCATAAGGTCATCTCTGACCTCTTGAGGCATCCCCGAATTATACTTGCCCACTAAGTCATAAACCTCTGAGTCTTTTGCCAAATTGGAATCTTTCACCAGCCCCGCCTATCACTGTATACACCCAATGAGTAGTCACTGCTTTGGAGGTGGCAGAGGACCCATCTGGAAACATTGACTTCCTAGCCGCTCACATATTACTAAGCTTGTCTCTGTTTTTTGTTTTTTCACTGTACCCTTAACAGACAATTGGGGCTTTTTGCCAGGTTCCTGGCATTTAGTAATCAATCTAAAATGATTGCAAATAGCATCATGGAGACTATTTTAAATACTATCCCTGTTTATCTGTAGCTAGTCAAAATAGAAGTCTCCCCCAGGTTTTTGTTTTGATTTGTTTTGTTTTTCAAACATGATTAATTTCCTGCATTTTTACCTGCATTGTCCTTGTTCTGCAGAGGCTAATTTTTTACTATACTGAATTGAAAGTTTGTGTTTGTGGCCTTTCCCCTCTGTTGTTGCTACAATAAAAAATGATAAAGTTTAATTACTTTTATGAAAATGAACTTAAACTATTATTACTTTATACAACTTCTAACAGCAAAAACACTCTAGAAAACAAAAGCTTACCGAGTAGTCACAGTACTTGCAGTCTGAAGAGTAAAAGAAAGTCTTGTTTGCTAGGGCAACATTTACCCTCCTGGTACAGAAAATTGATTATCGTTTCCTGAGTTGTTTGTTTTCCTGTGCTCTATGGAGCCATTATATTGCGTCTACGTAATTCTCTAACTAGTCATTTCCCACTAGCAATTGTAACAATAATTACTTTCTTAGATGACAAACACCGTGATGGCTTAAAAGGCAACCAAGTAATAGAATAGACAGCATTCAAACTCTCAGAGTACAGGTTTCTTAGTATAATGCAAAGTTTCACACATTAAACTTCAAGCAAACAGGAAAAGCAGTTTCATCTGTTGGATTTGTGTACATGTGTTTTACAGGAGGTTGGGGTAGGGCCTGTGGGACGGGATTTAGACAATGGGTACCTGCTTTCTCATTCCTCTAATTCATACACTTTATCTTACTGGATTATTAAAATACATGGCAAAATGGGAATGATCAGAATTCCAGTCTTATGAAGGAAAATAACATATCTTGGCAGAATGTTTGGAATAGTGCTTGATAGCAGGGGTAGAGTGCAAAAACTAAAGAACTGAGAAATTCAGTCTCTGGAACCAGACAGACATGGATATAAAATTTACCTCACGTATGTGTACCTACTCTGTGGCCTTAGGCAAGTTATTTAGGCATAACCACTTTTTCTTCAGAAAAATGTCACGTGATTTTTACAAAGTTTAAGAAAGAAAATAGATAAAGAGAACATAGTACAAATCCTGGTTTATGTAAGTATTAAATCATATTAGTTTTTAATAATTGTTACTGTTAGTATTACATGATGATCCTTGATTAAAAAAAAAAAAAGAACGTGGGCACTGAGTGGATGTTAATCATCTCTGAAACTGCTGTCATTGTGAGCACTGTCACCCTCCCCTCAGGCTCTCTGAGTTTGATGCGCTCAGCCCCACCCATCTTCATTCTTCCGCACAGGGTCTGGCTTTCTCTCTGGGTTCTGGGTTTTCATTTGCATTGACAGCACCAGCTGCGCTCCTAGCACAGGTGGTGGGCTGAGGTGGATGCAGGAACTGGAGGTTCTGATACTAATGAGGCACCGGGGGCCATGCACCAGGCAGCTGAGGGCAACAACCAAAAGTAGAAACTCCACTCTGAGCCTCCTTGGAAATCTTCACACTGGTGGAGAGTCAATCTTCTCCCATATACTTTCAGAATAAGGATGCCAATACTAAAATGCTTCCCATTTTCAACTTGTACCTGTTTATTGTTGAATGACACCAAAACAGCAAAATCCCAGTGGATGTTATTGTAACAGAATTTATCAGATGTTATTGCAACAGCCAAGATGCTCCTGGAATATATTATGAACTCAAGAATAATCCTGGGCCACAAAAAAACAAAACACAAAGAATTTATTTCAAAATATTGTTTTGCCTGTAGCAACCTCACAAGTAAATAGAAAAAGAAAGAGACATTCTACATGAACTACACTTTTCCTTTCTATAAATTGTTTTGAGTTAAACAGATATGAGTTTGGTTAAAGCTATCATGTAACGTATTTTCATGTGTTTGACTATCAATTTAAAATGGTTTACTATCAAAAATAATTGGCATGATCATTAAAACATAGCAGAAGATAAGAACAGAGAAAAATATGGTTGATGAGATGAGTTCTCCAGATCCTGTTTCTTTCCCACAATTATCAACAGGATATGGAATTCCTGCTACAGTAGAAAAGAGACATACACTGGGGGAGGAATAAATGTAAAATAAAGGAAAAACAAAGACAAGCAAACGGAGGAGGAAAAAGCAAACAGAGGAAGAATAAGAGAAGACAGGAAGTTAGATGTTTAGAAGAGACCTAAACCCAAACAGTCTAACCACAATAACAAGGGGAGTGGAGAATATCTTAGAACAAGACTAAAGTTAGCCCACATAAGAAGTAGCATAAACATAAAGGATAAGTGAAAGATATTCTGAGGAAAAAGCACATAAAAATTTGTAATTAGAACCCATGTTTTCACTCGTGCATGGAAGCTGAGAAAGTTGAGCTCTCAGAGGAGAGAACAGAGATTACTAGAGACCAAGAGGGGAAGCAGGGGGGGGAGAGAAGAAAGAATGGCCAGGCAGGGGGAGCCAACTGCAGTGTCCACAGCACCAGGTGCCCCAAGTTCATGAAAACGTTTATGAAGAACCGGAAGACACGAGTTTGCAGGTGTTCAATGCAAATAAATAATAAATGTTTAAGGAGATGGAAAGGTTAAATATTGTATACATAAAGCCAACTACCACACTATACCCTATAAATATGTGCAACTATAATGTTTCAAGTCATAAATTCTAAGTAGGATTTTCAAAGTTTTAACTGAAAAGCAAAGCTAAAGTAGAGAAAAAGAAAATCACAACTTCTTTCAGAAAAAAGAAACTAAAAGATTTAAGAGACCAAATAAACTTAGAACATAAGTTCTTTGAAATGGACTCATGTGAAAGTACACACTAAAATTACCAACAGTAAAAATCTCATCAGATAAAAATCAGGGGCATAAAAGGGAAGCACTCAAGGGAAAGGAGAGAGGCTGATGATAGGCTGTTGGCACTTCTTAAAAAATGCTTCCTCTGCTTCAGAAATACACACTGCCGGGTCCTGAATAAAGCAGAGCTGCTGGACCTCATCAAGTGGCTTTTTGTGTAGCAACACATGGAACAGGAAAGACGTTAAGATTAGCAAAGGGTCCAAGAAACCAAACCTTTCTCTTTGGACACAGCACCCCTCATGCACAAGTAGTGGCCTCATAAAAGGAAATGGAAGTTTGTCTTTGAAGAATGAAAGATAAGAAGGTCTAAGTTAAATATTTTCAAGGGAAAGATGAAGAATTCAGCATATACTTTACAATGTTTCCAAAAGGTTATGCCTAGAGGGGTCGAGGCCAGGGGCTAAGGATCTCGACCAACTCAGGAGTCTAAGTTTTAATCCGGGCTCTGCATGAAGGTGAATACAGTGAGCAGGAAGTTTATGAACCCATAAAACAGGAACTGCACAGCTGCTCCAGAGACAGATAGGGTATCAATTAAAAACACTCTACATACTTCTTGGTGCCACTCTTACTGTATTGTAGAGAAAACAGAGCAAATATTTTAAAATTTTGGCAACCATTGAAAGATAATTAACTTAGCCAGACTTCTGAAATCACTTATAAATATCATTAGGCCTTAGTGTATATATATACATATATATAATTATGTAATCATGTGAATTTTGTTTAGAATGGAATTACCTTCTTAGAGAAATTTAGAATTGATTTATATAGCTTTTTAATTTTTTTCTATAAACATCTATACATAATCAATGACACTGTAATTGCTGAAACAAAATAAATATTCAAAAACAAATTCCAGGCTGTGAAAGAATGCAGTTGATTATATGCAAAATCATCCTTGGGTGCAGATGATTTTAGTCCTATGAATTATTCTGAAAAAAGAGATTAGACTCTGGGCTTCTAACTTCTAGTGAAAGGTAGGAGTGTGCCTTTCTTCCAAGAGAACACATGAGCCTAACAGTTTAAAAGAAGGATTTTTCCAGAAGTAAAAGTTTTAAAATAAGTAAATAAAGGAACAAATGAAATGTGGTTTTTTTGTTTGTTTTTTTGCGGCACCGGGGATTGAACTCACGAACTTCTGCTTGCTGGGCAGGCGCTTAGACCGCTGAGCTAGATCCCCAGCCCTGTTTTTGAGACAGGGTCTCACTATGCCATTCAGGCTGGCCTTGAGCTCACTTTGTAGCCCAGGCTGGTCTCGAACTCACAATGATCCGCCTGTCTCAGCCTCCCGAGTGCTGGAATTACAGGCGTGAGCCACCACGCCCGGCTGAAATGTGTTTTATTTTAAAAATCAAAATTCTAAGCAATGAAAGACATATTGTAGAGAGATTCTGTGATGGCAACAAATAATTATGCCACCTTAGGTGGGAATTTAGGCTATGGGTATGTCAGTCCCGAGCACCATAAAGTTCACGGCGTACCGTAACCAAGAGTCCACAATACCCTCGCGTGTCCACAGACAGAGACACTACGAGTTAAAACATAAGAGATGCTACACACGCGATAAGGCATAGAGATTCATTATGTAACAATCATTGCTTGAGTATGTTATTTCTATCCTTTCTTCATCTTCACATTTATCAATATCTACTACATTGCATGCCAGTTCCTCGTATAAGCTTTCGTTGAACTTACATTTCTTTCTTTATCTGCTTCACATAATTTAATGTTCAATATAGTGATTTTCAGTTTTTCTTGTTCAATAAGTTAATGAAGGCAACGCATTGTCCTCAGAGACATGTTCCATGTCTGTTTGCCGTTGTGATTTCCACGCAGGACCATGGTATGGTCCACGCAGTGCTGCCTCCAGCTCTCACTTAGCTGCATGGATGACTCTGGTAAGGCCAAGGATCCCAGGCAGGTGGGTGGCCAGGGGCGGGCAGGTGGGTCCCCAAGAGCCAGAGACCCAGCCTGCAGGAGAAGACATGGGAGGGTGTGCCCCTACCCCAGATTTTTGAAAATTTGAGAACCAAAAGTTTGAGTGGTCTCTCAGTTTTGTGTTTTTTTGTTTTGTATTGTTTCTGTTTTTGTTTTTGTTTTACAACTATTTTGAACTTTTCCAAGACAACAGAGAAAAAAAAACTATGCCCGTGAGTTCAATTCAATCTGAAGCTGCCTAGTTTTTAAGTTTAAAACAGGAAAAATGCCAGTGGGTCTGTAATCTAGGCCCACATCCCAGAGATGGAGACCAGCGCATCTGTAATCTGGGCCCGTGTCCTGGAGACAAGACCAGCATGTTGTAATCTGGGCTTGAGTAGCCGGCAAGGGTGCGAGGTGCCTGCACACACAGGGACCTTGGGCTCTGGCCCAAGGATGCGCTTCCTGGCCGGCAGGCACAGGCCACTGAGCCAGACGCTAGGGCTGGAGTTGGGCTGGCACCCGCTGCATGGGCCACAGGTGCTGTGATGCTTTGCAGAAGCTAAAGAAACTTCTCAGACCGCAGAAAGAAAGATTTTATTAACTGTGTATGTGAGCTTGTTTTCCCAGTTTCCGAAGTAAGCCATCATTAGCTCTTACTTTCTTTTAGGAATTAAAGGTTACACAGGAAGCAGATTTATTTTGTCTTCTTGGCGGTTATTTTAAAGCAGTTATCACACATCCTCCTGGCCTGCTCTCAGCTCCTGTGACACAGAGCAGCATGCAGAATTCAAACTCTCTGCGAGGAGACGGGAGGGGTGAAAGTACCCCACAGAAGGAGGAATGGGACATTCACTATTTCTGGGTATTTTCCTAAAAGGTATGAAATGAAGAATATTAAACCAGATCCTCTTCCAATGTCTCCTTGACCGATTGAGTCCAGGAACTTGAGTCCAGTTACTCAAGGTCTTCAGGAAACACAGGCGGGAGCTCAGCTACCACTGAAAGCAGGAATGGATGTGTCTCTGCCAAGTTTCAGGAACAAATAAATGTGGGTGTGCATGCCTCACAGACCTGTGCTAGGTAATTGCTTGGCTTAATTAACATCAATGATTAAATGTTTTTAAACTATGGGACACTTTTTGGAAAGATCCATTTTGCATTGTTTTTTTAATATTGTGAACTCTTTCATTAAAATTCATTTTCCTCATTTTAGAAATTTAATGATTTTGTAAAATATTTAAAACTAGTTACCTGTTTAATGTCATAATTACTTATGATAAATTCACTCCATAGATTTTGTGTCCAATATGGCCTCAGGAGAAATTGTTCCTGTATTTTGCTGTAGGTGGTGGTGAGGGCATTGTGTGAGCATTCTGTCTCCATGTCTCCATTTGCTTAGACACTCAAGTGATAAGAGGACAGATCGCTCCAAGTCAAACCATTTTCACAAGCATAATTAGCACATAATAGTTTACAAGACACTGCGCTTCACTGTGGTGCTTTGATTCATGCTTATGACCTACTTTGATCAAATCCATCCCGCTGTTACTTCTCTCACACCCCCTCTCCTCCCTGGGCCTCTTCCCCTCTGCTCTCATGCTGTCTTTTTTTCTAGCAAATCAAACAATTTTGAACATGGAAAACAAAGTGTCACCATGCTTCACACACCTGGGTAAAATGTCACCCAACTCATCAGTGATCATCAGTCCTTAGCTGCAAACATGTAAATATTATCAATGACATTACCCAATTACCCTTGAGCCTTCAGAATTCATGGGAATCTTTTGTCAAAATGCTTCATTGAAAAATAGACAAGCTACACCATGAAATCTCCATGATGAAGGGTTCTAATGATCTTTAACGGCTTCTCTTATTATCTTTACAGTCTTTAATAATTGTGCAGACTTAGTTTTCAAGAAATATGTTCTAGAACTTCACGTCCAAACCAGAAACTTATCGGTTTTATTTGTCAAAAGCTCGCCATACCCTGTATAGAGGCAGACACGCTGCGTGGGCTGACTAAGGAAATCTGAGGAGGTGAGCTTGTACTACAAAGAAATGGAATGAGATCAGCCGATGCCTACCAGCCATCAAGCCTTAAAGCACACTTTTTAGAAATTGCCAAACTGACAGAATCCAACTGGAAAATATATTTGATGAAGATTAAGTCATTGTGTAGTACAGACATCAAGAGGAACATTTTGAGTCCTGTTTCTAGTGCTATGGTCTTATGAAAATATTAAAATGTTTATTTCTTTATCTGTAAAATGAGGTTAACAAGGTCATTCAATCAACAATGTTATTTTCCATCTTAAGAAAGATAATGCACATAGAACTCTTCTGAAATGTAGACAGCGTTCTAGAATTACCTGGCACCACGCCAGGATGTAGTCCAGCAGCACCCGTCTGGTAAGTGTGAGGCGGGGTTCATTCCTGGTATAAAAAAGGAAAAAAATAGAATTACCTGGTGCCTTGTCATATCAGTTCTACTGGCATTTAAGAATGTATTGGTCTTTTACTGTATTCAAATTTCTGTTCTACTTTCACATATAGTTCAAATCATCATTTTCCCAACAAATGTGAGATAAAGGTAATTTATGACCATGCATAGGACACACAAAAATGTGAGAAATCCTCAGGTAAGTCACATTCTTTTTCTTTTACTTTTTAGTTTCGAAACTAAGATATCCAGAGGCTCTCCACCAAGTGAGTGGGTAACTAGTTCATACCTGACACAGAGACACACAGACGACTTTCTTTCACATGGTAAAAGGGTATTATTGAAGAGATTCTTATAAATTAGCCAAATCTCAGAGGTGATTGCTTGTTTTGGCTGCTCATGACTTTGCTTTGCACCCTAATGTAATCAGCTTACCTCTCACAGGCTGTGTCCTGTGCACAGTGAATGGTGGTGGCTTTGTGATGACCTGCTTGGTTTATGCAACCCGGGTAGCCTGACCGCTGGGTTAGCAGGGCTCCACCTTGGTTGCCCAAATACACAGAATACTTAAAATAAGCCCTGCACAGTAGCACAGCATGTGTGACCAGAAGCCAGTCAGCTTCCCATTGCTACAGCAAACCCCTGAGACAGCTGACTCATAAACTGCAGGTTTCTTTTGGCTCTCAGCTGTGGAGCTTCCAGTCCACCAGCTGCTGGCCCTGGACTGTGGCTGGACATGACGGGTGTGTGGCAGTGCCAGCCCCACTCAGGGTCCAGGGGCAAAGGGGAGGAAGGGGTTGGTACCCCACATGGCCTTCATGGACTCAGGCCCCTGAGGACTTCGCAGCACCTCCCCTCTTGGCCAGCTCCCACGAGCACCAAGGACTGGGCCAGCATCAGGGATGCGCAGGGCTCAGCTACAGAGCGGTGCCTTCCACACACCAGGACCTGCCTGTGCAGTCACTGCTGCCTGAAATGCCAGTGTCTAAGCATGAGTCTGTCTTATGCGTTTGTGTCCTGGATGAGCATGGTCCTAAGCACAGGGAAGCCCATGCTAAGGATTTGCTGTGTTCACCAATAGAAGCAAACTTAGTATGACCTACCAAGTGGCATTTCAGAAAGACTTGGAGATTCAGGGAAAATGGAATCCTGCAGAAGGCCCGATAGTACGTGAAACACTGGTGCTCATTTATGGTATTGTGACTGTCACAAAGGTAAGAGCACCATTTGTTCATCTACACAAGTCTGAAAAGTATCCAAGTCACTACTGGTGCTAATTTATAATCTAAGAACTTTCTGATTAAGGAAATTTAATTCGGACCATGCTTTCTTCTTTAAAATTACAAACAGGTAATAATTTAGAACAAAAGTAGCCAAAAATGTAACTGTTTATCACAGTTATCTAAATACTAATAGAGAAAATACAGAATATTTGGCCTAATTGCCAGGTTATTATAAAAACTCATCAAATTGAGATCACAATTGTAATTCTGTTTTGAGACATATGCACAATAGTCTTAATGAAGATAAATGTTTTAAATGATGAACGTTATCACAGTAGATTTAAGTTTATAAGATGTCTCATTTACTTTCAAAGGAATAGACATTTTTCAAAGCCTCTCTGTCCTCTCTACTTTTTCCCGTTTCCCCTTTTACTCACTTTCAATTTGAGAACTAAAATAAAAAGTGAAGACTAAAATTACGTGTCACCAACATTTAGAGATTTCTATTCATTTCTGAAATCTAGTAGTCATTCTCATCTTTTTGTACTTACTCATGAAAAGCAAATTAACACAAATGTATACAGTGGAAAAAAATTCTCTACATAATTATCTGTGATTTATTAACAATTTATTGATAATAAATGTTACATTGATTGGTCCCGACAGTGCTTTACCCTGGCTTTCCTTCCCCTTTACATATTTTCTCATACCTCTATAAGTTATCTTAACTACTTTGCATAGAATTTTACAGAAATAGTAATTATTGTAGTATGATCTAAACTCATACTGCTAAAGTAATATTTAATCCTTTTCTATAGTGAAGAGAAAATGACATTTGTCTGTGTTACCACAATAACCTTTTGAAAACTGCTGGAATTTTATTCCATTAGCATTTTGTATTATTGTTGTATATGAAGATACTGGTGTAAAATACAAATATTGCAGAAGGGACCTTGATAGGTTACCATAAGCTCAGAGGGCTCTCTGGTTGGTTCTACGTAATGGCAGGTGGCCAAGGGAAAGGAAAGTCTGATGTACGTCCTGGATTTGTCCCCAAAGAAAGGAAAATATGTTTTCTTCCCTGCCCACTTCCTTGGCTCTGAAATGGACTTGCGATTAAACTATCTAATTTAAAATTCAATGACTGTACCTCAAAATGCTGAATATCCACATTTTGAAGGTAAAGAAACTGATATGCAGATAGACCAGGTAATTTCTTATGGCACTTTTACATTTTTGATTGTTGTGTAGTCATCTGTAAACTAATTTCTCCAACACATTTAATATATTTCAAAAGCATACATAAATACAACAGAGGAAATTTCATTTAGATTCAGTGAGGTGAAAGTATAGGGAAACTAAATTAAATTAAACATATCACACCTGAAGTAGGTTACAACGTCATTAAACTCCCCAGCAGGCAAGAGATAGAATATAGTCCTTTACATGACACAAAGGATTCAGAGTTGAAAACAAGTCGTTCTTTATGAAATTGCTCTATGAAATGTCCTGTGGTATGATCCCTAATTCCTGGAGTTTTATAAAGCCGTTTTTAATAACTCACACAGCACTGTTTTATTTTCTTGAGCATAAGAATGGGTTGTTCATCAGCAATCCATTGGTTGATGAAGAAAAAAGTGTCTCTTCCTTAGAACAATGTGTGTTACCCTTAAAAATAATATTTCAACACTCTTCCTTGGCACAGGTAACAGTCACCATGAAACACTAGGTATGTGAGCATACACATGCACACTCCCACACTTACCATGCTTTAGTTTTCCTATAAAATTGCTTTCTAGGTATAACATGAATGTTTTCAGTTTGTTCCAAATAATAACAGAAGCAATATCATTAATTAGCAATTTTGTCATACCTCTTTCTGCCAGCAGCCTCAAGTACTAGTAATCTTTTAATATTAAAAAGCATCAAATATAGAAAAGAAGAATAAGCACCTTGGACAGCTCTCTTTGGGGCTCTCTAAGTGCTTCTGCAGGTTTTATTTCACCAAAAGAATGCAGTGGGCAATTAGCCTGTTGTCACAGAACCCAAATCCCAATTCGCTGTGATGCTGCATGACTCTAAAATGCACAACAGCGCATTCCTGCTTGAGGTGGTGTGTGTGGGCCCAGATAGAAACAGAAATCGCTGTGGGGTAAGAAATGTGCCTCAGCCTGCTCATCACCACCTCCCTGACAGGTCAACTGGCCTCCGGCCAAATAATTCATTTCTGATCACCAAATCAACAGTCTCCAGTTCCCATCCTTTTTTCTAGTGAAAAAGGATCATATTACATTTTGGAAAACTTAAAACACTACCTTTGAAACATTCTGGGAACCTGCACAGATATAAACCAACCTTTTCATTAGTGCTATACAATTTAATGAGATTTCCACTTGTAATTGCCTTTTTTAAATTCAGGATTCTATCACATGGCTTCTGTCTTTCAGGGCTTAACTTTCTTCCCTTCTCTGCAACTCATTAGGTGGGGAAGAGAGAAGACAGGAAACACAAGTTAAAGGGCTCCACCATTGGCCCTTTCAGCATCTGCAAACCCCAGAGGACCACTGAGCGGCCAGAGGCCAACAGGCATCCTCTCCTGGGAATTCCCACTCGACAGTGTGTTCAGTCTTTCCTGTGGACCCTGATAATTCATCTTTAAACAAAACCACATGACTGTTGTCTAATTAAAACAGAGCAGAAAACTTGGCAAATGTTTAAAAACCATCAAAAAAACCACCTTTACCAAAATTTGATGTATGTCTTGTTTTCCTATGTAGGAAAAAACACATATATTTTTAAGTTATTTTATATTATCCTGCAGGGGCTGGGGATCTAGCTCAGTGGCCTAAGCACCTGCCTGGCAAGTGCGAGGTCAGGAGTTCAATCCCCGGTGCTGCCAAAAAAAAAAAAAAAAAAAAAAGAATTGTTTATATTATCCTGCAGTTTTCCACAGTGTTTCATCATTTCCTATTCTTCACAGTAGGGTGAGCATGTCCATTTCCAAGAAACTCACAGCAAACAACACATTCCTCATTCTCTGTGTCGGTTTTATTGTAAAGAAATGTATCTCATGGAGTCATTTTTAGAGAGTAAAAGCATGAAAGAATTCATCTGCACTACAAAAAAAGTCACTGAAAGAACTTTGTTAAAGGATATGATACTAGAAAAAAACTATAATAAAGGATAAACACCAGAAAAAGTAAATTGGTCAGTAAATATCTGAAATTTTCAGTTATTTCCCTAAAGAAGATTATCCATTTGCATTAAAAGTAATAATAAAAGCTATGCTTCACAGAAAGGCCAGAAGTGAAGTATCTAACATTTGAAAATACATTGTTAGACGTTTTCAATCATGCATGAGTTGATAAGATTTCAATGTAGTTTATGATAAAGTACACATGCATGTTTTATTATCTAAAGAAACTTCCCCCAGAACACAGAGGAATGACTGACATGCAAAGGAAGCTGGGCATGGTGCACATGGCCATAATCCCAGCACACTGGGAGGCTGAGACAGGAGGATTGCAAATTGGAGCCCAGTCCAAGCCACATAGCAAGACCATGTCTCAAAAAATAAAATAAAATTTTAGAAACCTGGAAATATAGTTCACTGTAAAGGCCCTGGTATGATCCCAGTCCCAAGGAGGGAAAAGAAAAGGAAGACTAGAATTATATAGAACAGACCTCCAAAAACCGAGAAACAAAGAACACATAAGACCATATTTATATTCAAAATACAATAATGCTATATTTTAAGCAACTTTAAGCAAATAAATTCACCAACATAGATTAAAAGGAAAAATTATTGAAACACACAAATCACTAAAATTAACTAAAGAAGAAATAAAAGCTCTAAATAGCCCTCTAGCCAGTAAAACAAATTCATAATTTAAAACTTCCCAACCTGAAAATCAAACAAAAGACACTTTAGACCCTGGAGTACCCCCAATGCCTATACCAAGTCTACATAGAGTCTTTCTGAATGGAGGACACAGAGGCAGTTACCCACTCATTTACTAACTCCAATCCCACTAGTAGCTCTCATTATCAATGCAAGACAAGTACAAGAAAATGACTTACAGTCAAAATCCACCTAGAAAACATATGTGTAGATCTCCATAAATGTAACATTGACCAATATAGAAAGATTGTATACCATGATCGAGTTGAGCACATAACAGGAGGGTTGGTGTATGATGCCCTAGTGACATAATTTAGCAGACTGCCAATTTAAGGAGCCCCTCAAAATATCACAGTCATTGGAATAGATGAAAAGTGACACTTCATGCCAATAAATTTCTAGTAAAATCTCAGAAAACTAGGAACAGAGGGAAACTTCTCCAACATGATAAGGAGCTTAACTCACTGTTTTGGCTGCTTTCTCAGTGCTGGGACAGAATACCTGACCTATGAGCTGAAGAGGCACAGACCTGTTTCAGCCCCCAGCATTAGAGGCTTCAGCTGCAGTTGGCTGGCAAAGGGGAAAGCTCATGCAAGGCAGGCAGGAGGCAGAGGGAGGGAGGGAGGGAGGGGAGAAGGGCACGTGTTCACACCCTCAGTGACCCACCTCTTCCCGCCAGGCATCCCCTACCACAGCACCCAGCCCTAGCACCCCAACACCCTGAGGACTCACCCAGCAGTGCACACCCAAGATCCAGTCACCTCCCAAAGCCCCACCCAAGAATGTATGAGGTTTGAGGTCAGCCAGATGCAAACCACAACATTTACCAAATGTTAACTAATATACTTAAAAGGGAAATAGCAGCTACTTCCCTTGAAGACAAAGTGCAAGGGAAGCCGTGTGATCTGGCCTCTTCCCCCGAGACCACTCCACTGAATTCCTGGTCAGTGAAAGAATGAAAGAGGGGATGAAAGGCAAGAGACGTGGACAGAGGCAAACTGCATCATTCCCAGCAGATGTTTGCACACTTGGAAGTCCTGATGGATCTACAAAAATAATACCACTGGAACTAGTGGGTTGTAGGATGTAAATTTTAGTAGATAAAGACACAAATTGCATTTCAATATACTATCAAGGAACATTTAAAAATAAAATTTTAAAATGCTATCAAAAATATTTAGAGATTGTGTGTGTGCATGCGTGTGGTGCTAGAGACGGAAGCCAGGTCCCTGGGCATGCTAGGTAAACCCTCCACCACTGAGTAACAGCCCCAGCCCCTAGGGGTAAACTTAACAGAAAGAAATGTGGAGGGTATGCATTAAGCTGTAGAATACTGCTGAGAGCACTCAGAATTGCCTAAGTAAGTGGAGAGGTAATTTGCCTTCATGGGTCACACGGCACATTAATCTACAGAGTCAATGGAATACCAATCTGAATTCTAGCATATTCTTCCCTAGAAACTGAAGACATAAATTGAAAGATGTTTTTCGGAAAAGCAATGGACCGAGAAGAGATAAACTTCTTGAAAAAGAAGACCAAATTCAGAAGACAGTCTTTGGCTCAGTTTCCTGTGATGCCTCAATACTCAGGCCGTGTCATGAGGTGATCTTAGAAGGCTGGGCACACAGACCAGAGGGGAGACTGGATCTCCCAGTGGCTGCAGTGTGTGCTCCCATGTGTCACGATAAGGACACAAGACATCTGCCCAGGGAAGTAAAATGTCTTCCAGGAATGATGATGGAGCAATTCAGTATTTACATGTGGAAGAAAGAAGCCAGTGAGTAAGACATGCCTCAAAATAGGAGTCAGAGATAACAGCAAATTATTTCTTGATGTGTATGAATTCCAGATTGCATGTTCTTCATGCCTAATCCTATTTATCAACTTTTAAAATTTATAGCAATTTCAGTGCTTTTCTCATTTTATGCAAATGTCTCTTATAAATTTAGTGTTTTAAATTTTATATCATATAGTTTCTTAAGACTGCCCTTCCCCACAACTTCACCAAATTGAAAAATTTAAAGGTCCCATGATATCCTGATCTGGCCCCAGTCCAAAGCTCACCAAGTGCACTGCTTTGAACTATCCAGGCTGCCCAAAATAGGGGCCATTGGCCTGGGATACAAGGGATAAGCAGGCCTAGTTGCACAATCCTATTAGCAAGTTCATTAATTAAGAAGCAAATGGCTGTGGAATTTTTCTCTTTTGTGAAGTGTGATTCACAGCAGTAGTATCCTTTCTCCATTTTCACCTTGTTAGATCTTGAAGTATTCTTCTAGGGAAAGAAATTCATAACCATTGAATTGGATAATCTCTTTAACCTGCCCCCTAAAAGTACTTCAGCACTCTTTTTGCCTGAATTCTGCTATTCCTCAAGTAAAAATATTTAACTAAAATTTTCATGGAAGATATAATCACATTATGGAGGAGCTGCTTTTGCTTTGATAAATGTGGGTGCTGTAATCATTGAAGAAAACTTTCTCCTCACCTTAAATGTCTTTAGGTGAATATGAGGAACTCAAGCATGATATTCACTTATAGAATAAACACTATGAGATTTCCTAATAAGTATAAACATTTTTAATTGCAATAAAAAATCTACTTCAAATTCATTAAACTGAGTTGATTGGTCACATTAGCTTCCAGCATCAAACATTAATGTTAGGGCTAGGTATTACTATAATATTAGACTTACAAATAAAACAAATTCCATAGTGAAACTGCTAGCACATGAATACATTTTATTTTGTTTAAAAATCACCTTTCATTTGTCTAAGTGTAAAAAATTAAAACAAAAACTCATACAATATGCAAACTCTAATGTAAAATGTGGTACGTATACTAGATTGCCCATATTATATATCTTTTTTAACAAATACAGGGTATGTATCTATGCCTTCAAATAACTCAAACTTAATAAAATATTTAAATGAATCAATCAATAAATGACTTTTTATTCATTCTTTTTAAAGGGAATAAATTAAACAATAAAACAGAACAAAACAAAACAGTGAGAATAATGTTGAATTTTAAAAACAGGACAGAAGAAAATCCCCCATAGTTGCTATACTGCAGATCACTATCCTCTAAATAGATGCTCAGACTACAGGCTTTAGGCCTGCAAAGTTGATCAAACAATACAAGCATTAAATTGCTTTTTTACTTCAGTTACTATCATCTCAGCCTGTGTTCCTCCAAATCAATCAGTTACTTAAGGGGGTGTGCAGAGAGGCATCGCTCTTCTTGTCTCCAGCCCTGTGTGCCAGCTGGCTCATGGGAGGGGTGGGTTGGCTTCCTGATTCTCCTCCTGGCACAGGTTAGCTTCTTGGTTCTCCTCCCAACCAGCATTAAATGATTTTAAAAACTATTTAGCAAGTATTAGTATTCTTCTTTAGTCTATTTGTTATATCCTTCTCTTGCTTCAGAATTGTAACAAAAAAGATAGCTACTGTTCTTAATATACTTGTTATGCCACTTAAAAATTTATTTGGACGCCCATCTACTCTCTAAAAAGTCCCTAAAAAGACACAGTCTCTGGCAACCCACTCGGGACCCCTTCTGTCTCTCTGACAGAAGCTTTCTTTCTTTCTCCCAATAAATATATTCTGCTCTCAAAAAAAATTTATTTGGACCTAAAGACACTTTTAAAATTAAACATGTTAGATGCCAGCCCTTTCCTGTGAATTGGTGCCATTTTCAGACTGCAGAGGAGGAGAACAAAAAGCCAGCAAGAAGCCAAGCCCTCCCTGGGAGTCAGCGCCACGTGTGGGTCACTGCAGGGAGAACCAGAGGATAGCCCCTTCCAAACCATGGGCAGGGAGACAAGAAGAGCCAAGGTGCCCCCACCCCTCATAAGCAACCAGAGAAACACAGGCTGTGATGACAGCTATTGAGATAAAATACAACTTAATGCTTGTAGTGTTTAGTGTTTCACTGACTTTGCAGGTCTAAAGCCAGTAGTCTGATCATCTATTCAGAGGATAACAATAGCAGTGTAGCATCTAGGGAGGATCTCCGTCTGAAGGTGGTAGCCACTGTTGATTCCCTATTGTCTTGTTTTGAAGTCCTGTATCATTTTCATTGTTTCGTTGGGTTGGATTTTATTCTGTTTTGTCTTCTTTGACTTTGTTATATCCGATGGCATGGACAGCTATTTCAAAGATGACAAGATATATTGTGGTACCATTTTGAATTTATTATTATCCTGTTTTGAAGTCCTTTATTATGTTCATTGTTTTGTTTTTACTGATTCTATTCTGTTCTGTTTTGTTTGATTTTTACTGTGTCTGAAGATATGGGGAGCTATTTTGAAGACAACAAGAGGCATTACAGTAACCATCGTTGATTTCCTATTATCTTGTTTTGAAGTCCTGTGTCACTTGCACTGTTTTGCTTTGATTGGCTTTATTCTGTTTTATTTTGCTTGGTTTTACTCGCTTTAAAACAAAAATTGCAAAAAAAAATTTCAAACATGTTGGAAAAATATTTCTATTTATTTTCTCAGCTAAGAAAATAAGAAACTTTAAAATAGAAACATAAAAATTGTTTATTTTCATACTGTTTATCATTTTATAGCATAAAATAAGCTTAATGTCCTTAAATTAGTGCTTGATTACATAAATATCAACATAAGTAATACAGTGGAATAGATGAAGCTCTTAAAAATGAGGAAGACATCACTTCCAGCCTCCACAGAACAATGACTTGATCTACTGCACCAGAAACCCTAACAACCTAGACACAATCCACAAAACGAAGGTGTAAAACTTGAGAAATTAGACAATAGAAGCAGAGATGACCTTTATGATTATTTGAGATTCAGCAAGGAATAAGTTTCCATTTGATGCACAGGCAAAAAAAATAAAAATAAAAACAAGCAGTGCCTGGTGGTGTGCCCAGGCGGAGCTGGATCTGGAGAAGTCACAGAATGTAGGGTCTGCGGATCAGAGTGTGGATGCAAGAGGTGAGAGGGTGACACAGAGAGACTGCAGAGGTGCCAGGTGCCCTCAGGGTGCACTAGAACACTGATGAGGAGAGGGGTGCATGTGGAGACTTGGGGAGAATGGGAAGAAATGCTGCCAACACAGGACTGAGAATGCCCGTCTGACAGCCGCAGTGGAAAATCTCATCATTGTTGGGGTATATATGTTCACAGGAGTTTTTCTTCTATGTATAGAAAACTCATTTCCTTGCGAATGTTTGCATTCAGTTAACAAAATTTAAAGCTAGAGCCAAATGGAACAACCTGCTTACAAATAACTATATCCCAGTATGAAACTCAAGAATATTCTTAGAAGTTTAAAAGTATCCCTAAAAGGTAAATTTCACAAGACATGGAATCCACTGAAAAATCACAAGACCTACATTGAAATGAAATACAGCCCATGCGATAGTAAGGGTCAGTCAATGGAATCTGACTCTGCAAGACCACAGATGCAGGGTTAGTGGACCGGACATAAAGGCATTTGTCATAATTCTATTTCTCGTGCTCAAGAAGCTAAGGAAATGTTGACTATCAAGAAATAGAAGAGATTTTTGAAAAACAAATTGAACTTCTAGAGATGAATATTAGAATATCTAAAGTGAAAATATATTGGAAAGTGGGTATTTTGAGTTTTAATACCAGATCAGATACTGTAGAAGAAAATAATAATGAATTTAAAAATATAGCAGTAAGATTATTCAAAATTAAACACAGAAAAATGGACTCAAAAAAAGAAAAAATAGCATAAATAAACTGTGAGGTGACTTTAAGTAGTAAAACATACATTGAATTGGGGGAATCAAAACTTTATTTGATGAGATAAAGATTAAATATTTTCCAAATATTACAAAAATTATAAACAATCAGGTGTAAGAGTCTTAAATAAAAAGAAAGAAAAACAAAGAAAATTCTGGAAAGTCATATAATAGACAAATTCTCTGAACCATTAATAAAATGATTTCTTAAAAGGAGTCCAAGGGAAAAACATTCATACAAACAGAGATAAAGATGACAGATTTCTTGTTGGAAAAAATAAAAAAGTACAAATTAGAAGACAAGGGAGCAATATTTCTTAAACACTAAAAGTAAAAAAGAAGCCAAAAGATCATTCTTGAACCCATGAAAATACCACTAACTGGTAAAATATGGACTTTTTCAGACATACAATACCTAAAGAATTCATTATATCTTATTACAAAAATACATTAAAGGAAATTCTTCAAGCACAAAAGAACAATGATATCAGATGTTAAAAGTTGGATCAATACAACTAAATGAAAAACACCAAAAATGATAACAACACAAGTGAATGTTGTATTTACGTAAATACAGATATTTATATAACAAGTTTGCTTTATAATGGAAAACGCATCAATTCAACAAGAAGATATTTATGTACTTAGCAACTAAACTTTAAATGGTAAGAAGTATCTAACAGATGTCCATCATCATTCAGATTTGATGAAATGTATAGACAGAAAACCAGTTAGGGTATAGAAACCAGGAACAACACAATTACCCTTCTGCCCAATTAGCATTTATAGAACACCTCACCAATAAGGGAATACATGTTCTTTATCTAAAGTGCAATAGACATAGCATTGATAAACTGAGCCATAAGACAAATCTCAGTAAATTTTTAAAAATACAAGTCATGCAATGTCTGACCATAAAGGAGTTAATAGAGAAATAAATAATATAAGCATTCTCAAAAAACTTCAAATATTTGAATGTGGGGGTGAGGAGTGCCACGTTTCTAAATAATCCGTTGGTGAAATAAATCCAGAAGGATATTGCAAAGCATTTTAAATCAAAAAAAATTTTAAACTATCAAATTTTAAAGTATATTGCTAAAGAGAAATTAGAAAAATAACCTAGCCACTGCAAATTTAAAAAATACAATGGCTTCATTTTCCACTTTAAAAAGATGGAAAGAAAAAGTGAAGCTCAAATCATGCAGAAGAAAGTAAAAGTAAAGATCACAGTGACAATCAGCAAAATGGGAAACAATGGAAAAAGTCAAATAAAAACTTGTTCTTTAAAAATAGCAACAAAATTGATAAGTCAACAGAGTAATAAAAATGAGAAAATACAAATGAACAATGTTGAGAATGGTAGCAGTGACATCTTTAAGTGTCTTATAGATTTTAAAAGGCAATCAAGATATGTCATATTCAATTCTATCTCAGCAAATTCAAGGACATTGGTAAAATGAAAAAAATCCCTACAAGTCTCAAATTTCCTAAGCTTAGTCAAGGATACACACATAATTTAATTTCAACCCTATTAAGATTATTTGTGTTCACGATTAAAAAATTTTCCACAAAGAAATGTTAAGGCTCACAGTGTTTCACTGGTGAATGCAAGGAAAGAAATAGGAAAATCATACCAATCCTAAAACTGATGTTTGTTTGTTTTTGCGGCACCGGGGATTGAACTCATGACCTTGCATTTGCCAGGCAGGCACTTAGGCCACTGAGCTAGATCCCTGGCCCTTGTGTTTTTGAGACAGGGTCTCACTGTGCCATTCAGGCTGGCCTTGAGCTCACTTTGTAGCACAGGCTGGTCTCGAACTCACAATGATCTGCCTGTCTCAGCCTCCCAAGTGCTGGGATTGCAGGCGTGAGCCACCACGCCCAGCTAAAACTGATATTTGAAGAAGAGATACTTTCCAATTCACCCTGTAACCCAGCACTACTATCATTCTAAATCCAAAGTAACTACCAAATAAAGCATCGTGCCAATATGCTTTATGACCATCTGCGCCAACTTCATTAACAAAACGTTATCTTTTGAGTCTTAAGTGTGCCCCAAAGTGCATGAGGTAAATGCCTGCTCCTTCAGCAGGTGCTGCGGCTGGTGGCAGGAACCAGCAGGCCCTGTGGGAGGGGCCCTCCGAGGGGATGGGGGGACCCAGTCTCTTCCCTGTCCTCTTGCTTTGCTCCACTCCACACCCCAACCTTCACATGCTCGCTTGCCACAGGCCCAGATCAGCAGGGCCAACCAGTCAAAGACTAAACTCTCCCAGAGTGTGAGCTGGAATGAACTTCTCTTTCTACCTGGATTATCAAAGGCACTTTTAATAGTAATGCAAAGCTAACACAGAAGTCTGAAACGGAGAGTCAGGTAGTTGCTGGGATGCACCTGACAATGGAGAAAAGCCTCTGAAATTGGTTTGTGGCAGGGATTTGGAAAAGTTTGGAGTGAGCTGGAGAATGCCTACAGAGTTGTAGGAGAGCTCGGTGGAAGACTGTGCTAAGCACTCAGAGGACAGCTCTGGAGAGAAACATGGACAGCAAAGGTCAAGCTTCTGAGGATTCAAGTGGAAATGAGGATTCTACTGAAAATTAGATTCAATGCCAAGTTCATGGTGGAGAACTTGGAGGTGTTTTGTCCATGCCCCAGTACTTTGTGGCACACTAAATCTAGAGGTGATAGACTAGTTTATCAGGAGCAAAAAATATCAAGGCAGCATGGCATTCAGGTTGTGACTTTTATATCATCAGCTAATTTAACCCAATTTACAGTGAAAATTGGAGCCAAGAAGAAAGATTTTTAAAATTTGAAACTTGAACAGAAAAGGAACACGTGTACAGTCCCAGTCAGGAAAATGCAGGTAAGAAGCCAAGTGCTATGCACCAGGACAAGCAAAGGACGCCTCGAAGGCACCTCAGGAATCATCAAGACCACAGCCATCCTGGGCTCAGAAATGCAAATTCATTTCAAAGCATCCTACAGGGGTAGAAACATTTAAAGGTGAGGCCTAGGAGAGGTCCTCAGGTCACTGGGGCTGTGCCACCACAGGGAATTTGGTAACAAGTAAGTACCAATTCAGAATGAAAAACAAAGTATGTATCTATGCCATGAAAAAGCAGAAATTAAACTCAAAAATCAGTCACACATTATCATCAAAACTATGAAATATTTGGGGATAAATCTCACAAAGAAATGAAAATTATATACTCTAAAAAGTACAAAATATTATTGAGAGAAATCAAAGACCTAATAAAGGAAGACAAATATTATGTTCATAAATTGGAAGTTCAAATATTTTTTATATCCACCCTTCCAAAATTGATCTATGGATTCAGTACTATCCCAATCGGCATCCCAGCACACACTTCAGTGAAAGGTACCAGCTGATTTGGTTATAGGCTTTGTCAGAAAATCTGGGGAGCCAACAAGCACATGAAACTATGCTCAACATCATTACTGGTCAGGGATATTCAACTAAACCCCAAATGATATTCTAGACACCTATTTAGAACGCTTAAAATTAAAAAGACTGACTATCCTAAGTGCCTCCAAGGGTATGGAGGAATTGGAATTTCCATATACTTGTAACCAACTTGGGAAATTTGACAGCTTCTAAAGAATTCATACCTTCACTCTCCATATGACCCAGACATTCCAATTCTAGATGTCCGTCCATGAGAAGTGAAAGTATACACATATACAACAGGGACTGGAGTCAGGTGTTCATAACTGCTGCCTTTGCAACAACCAACAACAGGAAACGACCCAAACGTGCCTCAGCGGGTGAATGATTAAAAACTACAACAGAAAATTTATTCAGTAGCAACAGTGCTCTGTTGATGTGCATGGTAGCAATATGTTATATATTTCGAGTAATTAGAAAAGAGTTTAGAAGTTCGTAACACAGAGTTGATGATATTTGAGGACACAGAAATGTTAATTGCCTGATTTGCTCATTATATATTGTGTATACGTACTAAATTGTCATACATGTAGGTTTAGGGTTAGGAACCCTAACATCTATAAGTACAGATATTGTGTCAATTAAAAACAAGAAATAAAGAAATTTTAAATGACTATACTGAATGAAAAAAGCCAGATTAAGAAATACTATTTACTGTGTGACTCTATTTACTTAAAGTTCTCTAAAATTCTGATGACTCTGTGGTGATCGAAAGAGGTTCACCTGCTGCTTGGGCGGTGACAGCAGCCCCACACCACTGGAGAGGGAGCAGAGACAGGGAGGGGGCATCCCAGGAGCGGCTTTCCAGTGTTTACTGCAGTGACGATGTCGCAGGATGATTATGTGTCACAATTGAGCGGATTGGGCACTGCAACTTGTGTGATTTACTATGTGTCAATTATAGCTCAATATACAGCAGCTGTCAAAAACAAAAAGAAGACAGTTACTAATGCGAGATACTTAGGATACATCAAGTAAGAAAACTGTGAATCACTATGTATGTTGGCAACCTCATTTTATGCAAAAGAGGACACATGTACATTTGTATAACCCTAAAAATCTGGAAATAAAAAATGATGCTACTAATGAACCACAAAAACAAGTAGAAAAAGATTAGGAAATAGCAACGGATTTTCTTTTGTGTGTGTGTGCATAGCATGTTTTTACAAGTAAACAATTTGCTTGACTTTAAAATTATATGAATGGTCTCAAGAGAAGTAGAACTGGCTTAGAAATATGTTTAATTCTTTCCTTCTCATTTTTGATTTGTAACTCAAGTATAACAATGTTTTTATTTCAGAATTTGTAGCAATAGGTGAGGTTAAAGTTGTTCTTAACTTTTTATAGTTCACTCTTATAGTTTTAACTATTTGATACAAGATACAGTTATAAAAACTGGATAGATCTTTAAAGAAACTTTCTGAATACCAGATAAAGAAAAACAAAACTAATGAAAAATTAAACCTCTATAGAAATGTAGTTTTTCATGTTAGTGAGTAGCAAGTTAAAATCTTGGTTAAATATGTAGACCCTGGTACATATGCAGATGGTCTCTCTGTGTGAGTGAAGACTGGAATAAGCAGAATAAAGTAGCTAGCACAGCAAAAAAGGCAAATCTAAGGCCCAGAAATCTGGATGCCTCTAGAGTACGATTAAACTTCTTTCCAGGGAACCTTACACGTCCCGTTAATGAGAACATTCCCATATTGTTTTTTAACTTTACCTCCATTTGATATGTAATAGACCAAAAAGGAAACAATTACAAAGTAGCACTAAGTGAATCCTCACCAATAACCATTCCATGCTGAACATTTTAAATGTGTAGGACAGTTTAAAGCCTCACAGATTCCTCACACCTAAATAGTCAATACTTCAAATGGTTTAAATCCTGACATTACATAACTCGTATAAATTCATAATGAGTTTTACATGCCAAAGTACTCCATAGTAAATAAAAGAAATTTGATTCTAGCCTAGATAGGCTGTTACAGAAATCACTTTTCATTTAACATAGTTCTACAACTTGGTCAACTGCCAATTTAACCAATGGTTTTGAAAAATAGTCTTCACTCTGAAAATTTATTTGTAAATCTCACTGTTTGTAAAATCTAAATACACCATTTTCATTGCTTAAAAACAATGGTAGGTTTAGTTCCAGGCAAGCTACTAAAGCCAACATGACC
>RJWT010007852.1:0-27052 GCA_004365215.1 Cuniculus paca
TTCCTTCACTTTGGGTGTCAGGTATTTTGTCTCAGGAAAGAGAGAAAAGTAACCAAGTCACCTGGCTAATTTTTTTTTCCATCCTGAGTGTCAATGGTTTTCAGATTCAACTCCATCGACAATTCTGATGTCTTTATTTTTTTGTGCTGATTTCCTTGAGGGCCCAGTCCTTCTCTGACTCTGTATTAATTTCTACCTACCTTAGTTGTCTATAATATTTAGACTGAAAGGTCAAATTAACACTCTGGGATGCTGCATGATACTTGAGTACTTGTAAATTTCCCCCAATGTTAGTGAAACTATTATTGAAAGAGTCTCATGAATTAAAACAATGTAAGAGTTGCAAGAGAGGGCAGATACATCCCTAAGTGTCTGGGATGTGCTAGTATTTCCTCACATTGATTTTTCCAGTTTCTACCTCCAACTTTCACTGAGTACCTTTGCTAAGCTCACTGTTCCTTCTCTAGTAGGGACAATTTCCTTTGTATCTTTCGTATTTTCTCTGATAATGCAGATTATAGTATTTAGGATTTATAGGAAGGTCAAATTTGTTTTTTTCCTATCTCTGGTAGCTATTTCTTCTTGACTCCTTGTTATCCTTATTGCTACTCAATCCACGAGGCTTGTTTATAATGAGAAAAATACAGGCTGTGTGTGGACAGTCTATGGCTGCCATTCACAGAAGTTGGAAATGCAGGCATGGGGAGGAGATAGGCTTTCAGTTTTTTCCAAGAAGTCACTGCATAACAATGTTCTCTCCCATTTCCATTTTCTGTGCTTCTTGTGGAGGAACAGGAGAGCAATTTGTTAAAATCAGACCGAGAGAAGTGTGGTCTGACAAAGTGTGACAATAATATCAATATAATCTAGTCACTAGATAAAATTTTTTAAATTTTTAGAGAAAAAAATTGACAATGTTTATTTTTCTAATACCTCATTCTGAATATTTCAAAGAAATTTTTTAATCAGAGAGTGTTTGTCAATATGTGCATATATGAATTTGAGGGGAATCTTACTAGAACTATATTTCCCTCAACAACATTCCATAGGTATACAATGCAATGCACTTGTAAAACTTGTGTATCAGTTGTTAAAGATGGTAGAATAAACTGTATTCAAGGGATACATGAAGATAAGTAAAGGCCCACTGCAATTGGATCTTAGACTTGAGGGGCCACTGAGTTTTTAGAATGGGAGCAGAGTAAGCTCCACACCCCAACCCTCATTATAGAATTGGTGTATTGAGATGAGATTCCTGGTGGTTGCATAGAATACTATAAAAATACTTGGCATGGTATGGTATGGTATCCCATCCTATATCAAATTACCTTAATAGTTGGAAGGGTCATCTTAATAGTTCAACTTTTGTCTTAAAAATCATCTTTTTCAGAGAATACAGAAGTATACTGGTTCCAACTTAGCTACCAGGGCATGAAATTGGTTTTACTATATTCTGAGGAAGAGACTATTCTCAGTGTGGGATAGCCAGGAATCAGCAACAAAATATTTGAGATTAGCATACCTGTCCCTATAATGCTTATAGAGCCAAAAGTTCATCTTCAGAGATGACTTTTAGCATCCCAGGGACTGGTATCAGTGGCATCTACAACTTTAATAATTCATCTACACTTCTGCCATTTTTTGGTATATTTGCATGTTGTCCCATAGCACATGGAAATATTTTTCCGTTACTATTTCAACTTCTCTTCCAATTTTCTGTTATTTTGTTAAGATGCTGAATTTGCCCAAGTTCTAATCACTCCTTTGAGTCATTCCCTGTTTGTTACTGTTTTCTCTCTTGTTAAACGCTTGCTTTGTTTTCTCCTTGGTTTTTTGTCTGTTTGTTTTATGGGGCCCCAAAGAAAGTTGCTTCTTGAATTATGCTACACTTAAAATATATTTCACTCTAGAATTATACTTAATTTTTTCAATAGACACAGAGCTCAAGTAAAATATAAAGCAGATTTTAAATCTCTTTCTCATGAAATTTCAGACTATAACACTATTAGGAGAACCTCAAATTCAGAATCAGTGGAATCATATTTCCTAAGAATTATTAGAAACTTAGAAATAACAAAGAGAAAAAAATGGAAGAAATGAGGCAAGATATTGTTTTTTAAATCAATTTTTAGAGCTGAGGAATTGTACAAATAGATCTAGTACAAAATGCTTTTATTGGGAAGAAGAGAAAACATAGACAGTGTTGTGTTTGGGGAATGTCCTAAAAAACACAGCAGTCTCTGGGGAAAGAAATATCTTTCAATGTAGAAACAAGGAATTTCACATTTGGATGAAGACACATTTCTAGACACATAGCCACTAAAAATGCACATTATGCAAAGAAAAAAATTCATTTTAAGCTAACGTTGGCGAAAAGAATATATGAGTGAAAAACAAAAAATTTACTAGAGTACCACAATTTATAAGTGTTTAGTATTTATATTTTTGGGGGGGTACAGGTGGGTATGTGTATATGTGTGTGCATATAAAATGTTCACATGACATCAGTTTCCTGAATTGCATTTTTATGAAAAATTTTAAGTAATTCAGTAATTTCCCTACATTATGGCATTGTATTAATCTCAACTCCTTGGTTCTGCAGTGATGCCTTTATATTTTGCTCCACATCTCCTGTTCTCCCTTAAAAAATAAGCACTACTTTTCTGTCGGAAAAAAAAATCTGGCCCCAACTTTCAACCTTTGAACTAGAGTCCCAGCGTTCTTGCAAAGGTCTTCTCTGTTTTTCTAACATGGTACATTTAATACTAACGTCTTAATCCTGCCTTGAAATCAACATTCATTATCCATTACTTTTGCACAAATATTCTACGTGCATTCGTATTGAAATGCGTGTCATAGCTAATTATTATTGCATGGAGGTTCTATTGGACTCTGGAGGACATGAATGTTTAAATAGCTTCAATGATGTCTTTGCTTCCCAGTGGTTTCCTGCCGGGGGGCAAGTATTTGATTTGATATTCAGTTCTGTGTTTCAGGAAACAGAAAAAGATACACAAATACCCTAAAAGTGTTGAGATACTTTAAAGAAAATACATGAAAGCATCCAGATGATAAAATATTTTAAATTAATTATTCACTTGTTGAATATAATCCAGTAATTATTTATGCAGAGACTGTTGTGGACACGGAGAATGAGCAAATGTTTATGATGAGGGTATAAAAACAAGTAAGTTCTCTACTATAAGGAAAAGGTTAAGCTATTAATGAAGACAAGCTATGTATAATTACAGCACAAGGAAGAAAGTAACAAACACTATGAGAATGGAAAGCGGTAGTTTTACATTCAGTGCTTTCTATATGACTGTGATGACTAAAGAAGATTCCAGGCAGTATGTGACATACTAAAAGAACATGAAGAGGAGTTAGATTTATTTGGATGGTTCCACAGTCAATAAGAACAATGTGAATACCAACTCAGAGGTAAAAGAGGACACAGTGTATATATAGGAAACGGCATTCATCCTGAAACCAGAGGTATCCTGCAGTTGGACTGTGAACTTTTAGTGAAAGGACCTGTGAGATTCAGGGAGACCGTCCTGGTTGTGATGGACCATTCACAGTGCTTCAGCAAAGCAATCAGATTGCAAAATAATGTTCTTGAAGGGGATGGTTCAGTCAGCCCTCATATTTGTTTGTTCCACAATTCAACTAGATGGTAGATCAGAAATATTCAAGAAAACCAAGCATTAATGTACACACCTATAATCACAGCTACCTGGGAGCTACCTTGCAGCAGGTGGATTATGGATACCTTGCATCAGGAGGATTACAAGTAAGAGACCAACCTGAATGCTTTTGTGAAACTCTATCTGAAAATACAATAAAGAATTGGGGATGTAACTCAGCACTCCCTGGGTTCAGACTCCAATTACTGTATGTGATCTCCAACTATTTTCAGGAAAAAGTTTGCATCTATATAGAACATGTGCAGGATTTTTGCTCTTGCAACTTTTCTCTAACAAATACAGTAAAGAAAGTGTGTGACATTGATAATGTTATAATATTTTAAGTAATCTTAATATGATTTTAAAGTGTGTAGGCAGGTATGTGTTGGTTTTATGCAAATGCTACTCTGTTTTATATGAGGGACTCAAACATTCTTAGATTTTTATATTTGCAGAAAGTCATGGAGCCAGGCCCTCATGGACTGGATGACTACGGTATTGTATTATTTTAAGGAGAATATTGGCACAGAGCCTTCTCAGGAAGAGGGAAAACAAATGAAGGAGGCAAAGCACCATATGGAAAACAATGGGCTGATTGATTTCCAAAACAGTATAGGAAAAATCAAAGATTTACTCTGAGAAATAGGTATAATAATTTAAAAAGTACATGAGGCTGATGAACAAGCTACTTTGTAAGAGGATAGTGAATCTAATGACAAAGTACAAACTAAAGTCTGACTTGTAAATATCTAATGGGACAGATAAAGTTCTAGGGAACAGCATGATCTGAGTCATTGAGATTTATGTCTTTAATTAAACCTTGAAATGTGTAGGTAAATATTCACTGCATTGAAGCATTCCTGAGACTTGAGAGGGCAGATCACAAGAAATGAGATAGATACAAGTATATGAGACATCCAGAGGCATCAATCCTATAAATGCTCAGGCTAGTTGCATGGAAGCAAATGTACAAAGGAATACTAGTGTTATAATGAGAATGTTTTCTCATTTTTTAGTTTATAATTCCTACTAATTTTTAAATGCTTGAGTTGCACCTATGTATTCTACAGAATTTTGATAAATATTTTTTTAAAATGTGGTGATAGGTAACACTTAGATACAAGTACAGATGAAGACAAGAACATGGTAAAGAAGAAATACTTAAAGAATCTGGTAAGGATCAGAGGTAAAAAGTAAGTCAGGGAAAAGAATGTAGATGGTGGGCCATTTTAAAAAATAATGCTAAGTGAGGTTTTGGGGAAAATAGTGGGTCAAATTAATGAAGTAAAATGAATTCAAAAATTCTAAAATATTGAGGAAGAAGAGGTTTAAAGACCAGAGAAACAAATGTATACCAAATACATTTGTAAGCAAGGCAGTCAGAGGCACCTGGAATGAAGTAATAAATCAATGCCCAGTTATGTCCTGGGCCTATGGCATGTATAAACTAAAGGCTGACATGTCACTATAGGGTTGATATGATTATGTTGCATTCAATTATTTTGTAGCATTGGGTCAAAGTTCTTAAAGAATTTCTAGGTCCTTGACTTTCAACTCTGGCTCCTCATTTTCATACCTGATGAGTTTTCCACATGACTGATACCTGAACTCATTGCTGAAGAGTCGCTTCTTCCTCCGGGCTGATTCCATGCACATTCACATTGGAGGCTCCCTAACAGATTCTACTTACTTAGCTTTAGTACTGCTGCCTGTATAAAGCAGATGACAGTACAGCTGCTTCCTGGGAATGCTGTAGATAAACTTATAGACTGCCTCTCATCCTGTTACCCTCCAGTTTAGCAATGCAAAGAATCTCTGGAGAGTCCTTACAAAAATTCAAGAGTTCTAGGTCTCACCTCACCACAAATCTGTTGAACATGAATCTTGAGTGTTAAATGTAGGACTACGTATCGGTGATCTGCTTCACACCTCTGTTTAACACTCATTGTCATTGTTCTTTCTAATATATATAACACAAACTATTGTCATGAGTGAAGACCCAACTTCTGGGTTTCCAAGGTGTGTGTGACCTGATTGTACCATTTATGGTTCAGTCCTACGAGTTTCTCTCTTACATTAAGTAATAATAACTCCATCATTATTTGAGAGGTGTATGCCAACAATTGTACTAGTTCTTAAAGATTCAAAAGGTTCACATCATCATCTTTGTTTTTAAGGAGTAAATCATCTGGTGGAGGAAAAAACAATGATTTATGACCTAGTTGCCACAGATAGATCAAACACACTGCCCAATTTGTCCAGATGCAAACCTTCCTTGATAAATCAAATCATGAGAAGACTGGATAGCTAGGGAGAGCAGATCAGGGAGGGACAAGTAAAAGAAGGGCAAGCTAGCGGGGAAGAAGAAAATTCTAAATTGTGTAAATGTTAAGATTTAAGCCAAAATGATAGCTGCTTTTCCTGGAGAGTTTCTGAGATACCTGATCCCATCTCCTTCCCTTTAGCGTTATGGGAGAATATACACAGAAAGGTCTCCAACAAGTGGTATCTTCCTACTTTACCAATCAGTTAACCATCTCTGAACCTCAAACTGCATACTATTTGTTTGGGCTATAATGAGTTTCTTGTCCATTTCTTCTCAAGCAAAGAAATGGAGCCTGCAGTATATGCCCTATTGTTGCTACCCAGGTATAGCAGAGAATCTCGGACAGAAACTTTCTAAAACTGCTCTAACAAAATCTGTTGTCCTGTTACTTTGGCATAGAATACAAAGTGAGATTCAGGAAGATAGGCCATTTATTTATTTATTTATTTATTTTCTTTTTTGATATACTTGAGATTGAACCTAGAACCTGCACATTGAGCTATATCCTCAATCCTTTTTACTTTATTTTTATTTTGAACTGCTAGATTGCCCAGTCTCGGCTCAGACTTTTAATCCTCATTCCTCAGTCTGCCAGAGTGCTGAGATTATTGACACATGCTGCCATGCTATTAGTCAAAACTAATAACAGTTACTTCCTAATAAAAAGGATCTAATTAATTTTACTCTCTGACCAATTAGGTTGTCCACTTTTACACATCTGGAAAAAGAATTGAAAGTGAAAAGCAATACAGGGGGTGAGTACTATTTTATAACTTATTTCTAAAGGAAAATATGAAATCCGTAATTAAAAATTTTTTGTGATAGTGTCTCTATTGCATGTATGAACATGATTCCACAGTGATATTCTCTTCCACAAAGAAGGGAATGACAAAAATAATTACGCCTTAAGCAAGGCTGAAAATGTGTGGCATGGAGGTATAAAGTCTCTTTTTATTTAATGATTGTTTATAAAATTTATGAACTTAAAAATTGTATGTTTCATAAAGTTTATGCCAAATAATTTCTGGGCATAAAAAACACTCTATAACCTTAAGAAAAAAATAACTTAACCAAATCTTTAAAATTGGAACTGATTCTCTAAAGAAAAAGTTTATTAAGTTTATTAAAGTTTTATTAAGCAAAATTAGAAGGCGGGTTTACCATTTCACATTAAATCAATGACTAAAATTATTTTGGAGAGAACACCTTCTTAATTTCCCCAATTATTTGGTGAGCAGTTTGCAAACTGCTGTCCCAGCAACAGTCCATGAGAGGATATGTTGATCTTTTAAATAGAAGTGACAGCTGTTGGATAATGCTGGAGTGCTGGCTTATGGTTTCCATCCACTCACTGTGACAAAGTTCTGATGAGTCACCTTATGCTATGAGCATACAAGCATCCCCTGTGAGAAAAATGGAAAAATTCAGACAATTTATCTTTAAAAATGTGTCGAGTAATTGTAAGAAAACTGAACAATCATTCTCACATTTTTTTAGGGGAAGATCATCTCTTTGGCCATTTCATTATTTTTATGAATTTAGTTTAAAATTAATGACAAATCACAAGCTCTACTGATCAACTTCCCAATGTTTTCCAGTTGGATATCAGAGTGCAACATTAGGCATGGATCTGCCATTACTCACCATATTGCACTATAGAAATCAAGTGTTCAAAGAAAACAATACCAACAGAAAGCAATTTATGTTAATAAGGCTGGGCATTTAACTAGATAATATTTATTAGTTTTCCCATTCTTTCTTTTTATAGGGAATTAAATTTTGTTATGTGTCTGCTGTAGCTTAGTTCCAAGAAAACCTGGCACATGCGTAGACAGGATTTAGGGTGCTTAAGGCAAGATACTGTGTGTGCATCACTGATTAGTATTCAAGATGTGAATGCCCACATAAGACCTGATAATTTACAAAAGTGCATTTGTTAGAAACAAATGTTGGTAGCCATCAAGTCAGAATGGTTTTGAAAAATGCAGTGAGAAGTCTGTTTTGTTATCTCACTTGGAACTTTATGAATCACATTTTTCAGATTATTATTTATGTTCTAATGACTGTTGCAGTTAGAAAACACTATTGAGTCCATATTCCAGCTAAATTCTCAACTGAGAAGGAAGTTCAGAATAACTAAAATAATTTACAGATATTTTGGGTTGAGATATAAGTAGATTTAATAGATTTGATGTCTTAAGTAGGAAAAACATTAGGTAACATTTAATACTGATAAATTTAGTACAGAGTGGGATCAAGAGTGCATTAGTCTACTCATTTAACAGGATTATATGTCCTTAGTTCTATGCATAATAATGATATTATGAGCATTGACATAATGAAAAATTCCAATCTGGGTCTTTCAGCTCTTTTACTCAAATATCAATTTCTAACAAATAGATAAGAAATTTTTTGCTTTTATTTTTACCAAAGTTGAAAAATAAGTCATCCCAATGGTCACCTATGTATTTAGTACATGGGATTGAACACAGTGAGCACTGAGCTACATCTTCAGGTTTTTAAAAACATTTAAAATTTGAGACAAGTTCTTACTGAGTGTCTCAGGCTGGCCTTAAAATGGCAATCCTCCCTTGTCTTCCTGAATAACTGAGATGACAAATGTGTTCTATCAGACCTGGTTGTCAACAACGTTTGCAGGCTGTACTTCAATCTCTACATTCCTTTCTGCCTTAGCATGTACAATTTTAGTATATTGGAAACTGTTAGCTGCAGGACCAGGGCTCAGAAAAATGCCAGTGTGGCAAATTGGTAAGCATTCCCTGTACCTATTTACCAGTCACCTTTGCATATATATCTGTCCAAGTTTCCTTTTCCACTAACTTGATTTTAATGTGTTTGATAAATTTGAAAATATTTCCAAAGATCAGGAAGCCATGGGATAGAGGAAAACTGAGTACCTAAGATTTTGTTTGGAAGAAAGTTATCCACGCATCAAAATCAAACGTTTTGGACTTAATTTACAAGAAATGAACTGTCAGCATTTTTAAAATTAAGTTTATTGGTAAATTTATTGAGATATACATAATCACATTCATCATAGGGAGTTTGTACCTGTAGATAATATATCTGATTCTTCTTTTTTTCCATTTACCTCGCTGCCTTTCAACCCTTCTTTCTCTTTCTCATTTACATAGCTTTGTTTTCAGTTTATCCTTCTTTTCTCATTTTTTTTCTTTTTCCTTCAATTTGTTTGTTATGATTTGTGTGTGGATGTCCCCCAAAAGCCTCATATAGTCATTGAGGCAGGCTTCTAGAATTTGTGATTGCTTCATGGTCCAATGCTGGGATTATGGGTGTGAGTGCTATATGCATCCTAGGGTGGGTAGCTGACATACAATATAAGGGACAGAGACCATCTTACCACTGTGAACTTCCATTTTTGGCTTTTGTTGTTTTTCTGTCTTCTGTTGCTATGCACTGTTGCCCCTCTGCCACATCATCCTGCTTTTGAGCCATCTGAGTACAGATTAAACCTCCACAAACTGTGAACTACATAAGCCTTTCCTTCCATAACTCTGGAAATTGGGTATTTTGACTCAGTAACCAAATAACAAAGTAGCATCTGTGTTGGTTACTTTTCCCTCTAAGTGCATCTGTTTACCTAGAAATGTCTCAAGTTTATACTTCTTTATGGTACAGTAATACTCGCTTGCATTACTCTGTATTGCTCCATAAAATACTACTCCATTAAAAAAACACACACACACATCTTCTTTATTCATTCATTCACCCATGCTGCTATAAACATGGGTGGCATATATTATTGTGGTATAATGCCTTTAATTCTTTCAGGAAGATACCAAGAAGGGGAACAGCTGGTTCATACAGGACCTCTAGCCCTAGTTTTTTGAAGAATCTTGCATTGATTTCCACAGCGGTTGCACCAGTCTACATTTTCACCAACAATGGAGAAGGGTTCCATTTTTCCCACAGCCCTGCCAGCATTTGTTATTAGGTGATTTGTTGATGATAGCCATTTTTTCTGGGGTGAGATGGAATCTCAGTGTTGTTCTAATTTGCATCTCTCAAATGACAAGGGATGGTGAACCTTTTTTCATATATTTATTTGCTGTTTATATTTCTTCATCTGAGAAGTGTGTATTCATCTCAGATGCCCATTTTTGAATTAGGTCTTTAAATTTGGGGAGATCTTTAGAAGATTTTTTTTAACAACAGCTAGTTACCTTATCTGAGTAAACAGAAAAGAAGTGTTAGGTTCCTTTTTTTGTTTTGTTTTGTTTTTCCAGTGATACCCTGATCAGTGAGAATTCTTCTTAGGGAAGTCTGATTCTTTTTTCCTTTGTTCTCTATATTAAACCTACCCCACCCACATTCCTACAATTAATTCTTACATGTCTTTTTCTACCCCTACCAATTTCCCTTTCCAAAACTGGTCTATTCCTTTCTTATGTCTTCATTGACTTTTTTTTGTTTGAATGTAATTTAACTTGACTCAAATATGGAAATACCTAATTGTGATGTTTTAGCATCCCTCAAACACTAGCACTTTAGCTTTTGAGATTCAATGCAATAACTTATATGAATGATTAACCTGAGAACTAAAACCAAGGTGACAAACTTTTGAAATATATGCTATATTAGGAAATCTTTGGTCTCTTGTATGACAGCTCCTGATTTATTTCCTATTGAGCCATATACAGGGTAAGCCCTGATCATAGAAATCAATATACAGAATGAGATAAGACATTGAATCTTTACTCTGTCAGTTACAGCTTCACCTCTACTATAGCCCTATCTACTTATTCTCTAACACCCACAATTGTTGCAAATATACCTCATCATTAAATTTATAATCTCTGGAGATGTTGAAGTTGGTGTTATTCCAGAATACTCATTAAATCCCATCCTGTGTCCTTCTCTCTCACTGATACCCTGCTGCCTATGAAATAGCAAGCCAAGGAGATTGTCCTGGAGGATACAGACTGATGGAATTTCCCACTTAGAGAATATAAGATAAAGTCAGTAAGGTTTATCAAATAATATCCTGGTCTTAAACATCCCTTGAGTAATTGTACTTGATTTACTGGAGGGATATTCAGTGAGAAAGTTGAGTCCATTAACAAAATATGTCAGAAGTGTTAATATGTGCTTCAGAAAGTTTGTCCACACACTCAAGCAGAGAGGCTATCACGTAATGATTTGTTCTTTTCTGAAGAGTCTAGTCTGAACAAAAGAGAATGAACCTCAAAGTGCCTAGTTGTTGTTGTTGTTGTTGTTGTTGTTGTTATATTCTTTGACTAATTACTGTTATTCTACATGGGTTTAAAAATCTGGCAGCATATTCAGTTGTATTAAATGGAAACCACCTCACACAATACTCTTCTTCTAGAAGGTTCTCTGGTCTGTTTCCCCTTGAGCCTGTGAGAGTAGAAGGGTTAGAAAGGTATGCCAAATTCTTTAATACCCAATTTATTTGCACATGGCATCCATGCATTAGAACGAATTACTAAAAATGTCATAAAAGAGTTATTATAAGGTTATTGAGCATTTGATAAGTGATTGATGCCTTAATTAGGCATGTTAATAGTCCTCATAGCACTGGGTTTTAATAACTGAACAGTCAGGTTGGGATTTAGGGTCACTATATTAGTTTGTTGAGTGCCACTAAATGAGGTTTCCTTTTCAGAACCAAATTATAATTTTATAGCTGACTCATAAACGTAAGTCAGTTCAAATACTACCTAAAAGGCTCAGAGAGGTGCTTATTTACCAAGGGTTGAACCACTAAACTCTAAGCTATAAAACTGGAATTTCAGCTATTAGGATTTTTACTCTTTATGTGATCATAACCCCATTTTGAATAAGGCAGTACATTTAATAATGAGAAAAAAGTAAATTGTACTACACAAAAAGAAAATTATGAGAACACAATTACCAGTATACAGTTACAATAATTATTTATATCAATTAAAAGAAAAATTAGTGCTTTCAGTTCTGTGTTCCTATTAGGTTAAAAATAATTTCAATCAACAGTGAGGTATACCACAAATATAATTGTTTTCAGGACTCTATAATTAAAAAATTACCTTCACTCATTAAAGTTTGACTTCAGTAGGAGAATCTCATTCACTCTTTTAAAGTTACTTAATTTTATAGTTGATTCATACAGAATCCATCATTTATATCATTACTAAGTGATAAAGTGTTTTCTGTATATTAAAGACCACAACTGTTTAATTTATGTTCCAATAGCTGCGTACTTGAATATTCTGACTTTTTAAACTGCAGCTAAAAAAGCTTTCAGTGAGACCTTATGTATGTTACATCTTGTAAACCAAGCAGTACACATAGATAGGTAAGATAGAAAAAAATGGCTTGCTTAATTTTACAGACAGAATAAGGTGTGTGTGTGTGTGTGTAAATTATGTATCTCTATCTCTGTCTCTTCCTCTCTTTATATCCTTATCTGAGTGAGTATATATCCATTGCAGAGTTTCCAGAAAATATAGATGCCTGCATTATACAAACTAAACATTCCACAAACTCATTTTCATAATATATTGATAGAGTAAGTGAGCTGATGAGAAAGGCAGAATTTAAAATAAAATTTTAAAAACAAGGTCCTTCTCCTTTATAAATGAAGACAGGATGATAACTGGTCCCCTGAGATCCAGTGTGGTTTGCAGGTCTCCACACTTGTGGACAACATGGTGTCAAGCAAAAGACAAGACAAACTAATTTCTGCTGGAGTTAAAATTTTAAGCTCTTTCTTGCCAGAGTTTAAATCCCTTTTGCATTACAGACACTATGCAATGACGTTGGTGAATGAAAAAGAGCTGTTTTTTTTTTTTGTACTGGAGATTGAATGCATGATCTTGAGCTTCCCAGGCAGGTGCTTGTGCTGCTGAGTTAAATACCTGGCCAGAGTTGTTCATTTTTAAATATAGAAGACACTTATTTGCTAAGGAATAATTACTAGGTGTCTACTATCTTCCAAGCATAGTGAAATAAGCACATCATAGTAGTGATATATTTAGCTTGAAATTAAACATGGAATCCAGCACTTACTGATGAGTGACCTTAGAGAATTCTCAACTAGGTGTTATCTTAGTTTCCATATTTTCAAAATGGGAAAACTAGTTTCTTTGAGTTGAAATGAAAATTAATTTAAAAAAAATCCTAACTGTGTATTCTGCATAGCACATAGTTTTATATTTTTATTATTATGAAAAAAAGGCTAAGTTCTTGTCTTCAATGAAAATATAGTTTAATAGAAAACAAAGAAGTTGATAATGGAGGCAGATGAAAACTCTTTAGTCACCTATGTAGTGACATATAACAATGGTGTCATTTCCAACTCAATTATATTGTGATGATCAGTAATGGACTTGAGTTCTATATTATTCCAAAATCCTATGTTATTACAACATTCAAGAATAACATTAAAGAAACATGAATTTAATTTCTAATTTGAATTTTGATTTTGGAAATGGGTGACACAGTGAATAGGACATGAAACCAGATATAGATTAAAAAAAATGTCAACCCAGCAAAATCTGTATTTTCTGTACCTTGTCATTCATTTTTTTCTAGATTGTAATCCTTCTGAATAGGACCTAGTAACCTATAATTGCCACTCAGTGAATAATAGTTATTAATTTTTGTTATTTGATGTGAATAAATACATGCCAAACATTTTATAGTTTAGTTTTAAATTGTCCCACAACAGCCTGTATTTGAAAAGTGATTGGAGCACATGGAAACTTTACACATCACTGGATTAATCCACTGATGAATTCATAGCTAAATATACTACTAGGAGGTAGAGCCTGGTCAGAGGAGGCAGGATACTAGAAGTATGCCCTGGAAGGTGTGTCTTCATCCCAGTTCCTCTCTTGTCTTCCTGCTTCTTGGCCATCATGACAGGAGCATCTTTCCTTAGCCAGATTTCCAAATGCTCTTTCTGCTTGAAGCCAGCAAACCAAAAACTGTAACCATCAACCAAAATGAATCTTCTCCTATATGTTGTGGGAGTTGGGCACTGTCCCTCAGCAGTGAGGAAAATTACTAAGACAGATTTTAGTATCAAAGAAGTGGTAATATTATGAATATACTTGACCAGTAGAAGACATGATCTGCTTTGTAGGAGGGGTTTGGAAAGGTTTGGAGATGCTGACTAGAGAAACCCTAGAATGCTATCTGCTAAGCTTGATGGGAAATTTTGGTCAGAACTCAGAACACCAGAGTGCTGAGAGAAATAGATAATAAAGGCCAACTTTCAGAAGTTTCAGGGAACAAGGACTCCATTGGTAGTTGGACTTGAGATTGTATGTGTTATGCTGTGGCAGAAAATTTAGCTACATTTGACTCATGTTATGAGACATTCAGAGAGACTGAGATTAAGGATGAAGGAAATTTCAAGGTAGTTCAATGTTTAGGGTGTGCCATGGCTACTGTTGGCAACTTTTAGCCAGTTCTACATTGAGAATCAAGAGTAAAAATGGGCACAGTGTAGTGTTTTGAAATAACTTGAGATTCACCAAAAAGGAAATGATTTAAAGTTGGTGACCAGATGCTGGAACATAGCATGATGGGGAAGACAAGAAGGAAGGGAGTGCATCCCTGGACCCAGGAAGAATATAAAGTGTGAATTGAAGCTCACAGAGAAAGTAAAAAGAAAATCTTAAGTGAAGAAGAAAGCAGCAGCTGGCAGTGCCTTAATCTAGAGCTGGACTCACTGTTCGAGAAGAGCCGTTCAAAACTGGGGATAAACGGTCATGGTGACTGTGGCTGCTGGTGATCCCAGAGGCCTCTGCAAAGAGATGCAGTGGTAGAAGGGAGCAGCAGACGTGGAGGATTGCACTGGCTGGCAGTGAGTGCAGAGGACTCAGTCCTCCCATTGGAGAAAGCTATTGGCCAGGAGCCAGTATGGAGTGGGGTGGAAACTGCTTCAGGCTTCATCCACCAGCTCCTAACTGGGTGCAGATGGGCAAAAATTGCTTAAACTGAGTCCCGCCCCCATGTGCATTCCAAAGGCCTTCATGTAGGTTCCCCACCAGTAGCCTGCTCAGGCCTGCAGGCTGTGGTCAGCTCCACCCCTGTGCACACTCCGCCAGCCATAGGGGAGTCAGCACAGACTGGGAAAAACAGACTGGCACCAACGCACCCAGGGAACATCATCAGATACCCATAACCAGCCCTGGCTAGAAAAACCAAACAGTCTCACTTCAGAGAAATTGTAGCCAATGCTGAAAGTGCCTAGGACCCCCAATACCCACATGTATGGAAGAACTCAGGAATATGTCAAGATAAAGAAGGAAAAGGCAGTGTCTGGCCTCCAACCCAAGCAGCGAAAGTCCAGGAGATGTAATAGGAGAGATCAGGAGTCTCACACCTGCAATGACTGAAGTGATAGCAACTGAAGTAAAGAAACAATTTCATGAGGCTATAAAAGAAATACTATCTCAGGTAAAAGAAGAAATGAAAAACATAATAAAAGAATTGCTAAGCACCTCTAAAGAAGACACAGATTAAAAAAATAGAGGAGCATAGGAAAATGAGGAAAACCTTGAATGAACAATATAAAAAAGATTAAGAATACATGAAACAGATTCAAAGAGATACCCAGGAAATTAAAAACTCCATTGAAGGCTGGTAAAACTATTTGAAAGAAACTGAAGACAGACTTTCAGACCTTGATGACAGGTTTTCAGCCGGTGATTGTGAAAGGAAAGATCTCTTAAAAATAACAATGAACAAGGAAAAGCAATTCAATGACTGCAAGACAATGAAAAGAAACAACTTAAGAATAAAAGTGTGAGTGAAAAAGCAGGGGTCAACACAAATGACACAAAATGTCTATTTACAGAAATAATATCAGAGAACTTCCCAAGTATTGGAAAAGGAAATGACATTCAAATACGTGAGGCATGTAGAATTCCACCTAGCCATAACCAAAACAAATCTACACCCAGACAAACAATACTCAAGATCCCAGAAATTCAACACAAGAACAGAAACTAAAAGATGTTAGAGAAAAGAAACATTACATATAAAGGAAAACTCATCAGAAGCACGGACAGACATCTCAACCCCAACCATCAAGTCAAGAAGGGGCTGGAGTGAAGTATTGCAAGTCCTGAAAGAAAACAACTTCTAACCCAGACTGATGTACCCTGAGAAACTTTCTTTCAAAATTAATGGAGAAACAAGATAGTTCCATGACAAAGAACAACGCAAGAAATTCATGACCACCAAGCCAACCCTACAAAGAATACTAAAGGACATTCTAGAGAGAGATAAAAATGACCACAGTCTCTGGAACAGTGGCAGAGGGAGACCATCAAGTGGGGCCAGTCGATTGAATGGAGGGTAAAATCAGGGAGCCAATGGCAGGAAAATACCATGGCAGAGAAAACACAGTGCAAGGTGATCATAACCATTAATGTCGATTGCCTCAATTCACTAATAGAAAGAAACACAGGCAGAGTGGATCAGGAGACAGGATCCATCAATATGTTTTATACAAGAGACACATTTAACTAGAAAGAAAATTCATAGACTAAACATCAAAGGAGAGAGAAAAATGCCCTATGTGTCAGGGAGCCAGAAAAAAAAGTAGGGGTAGCTTGCTCATCAACTGCAGAACAGATAACAAAGACATAGTATTTTATGTGATGAAAACCTACTCAGCTATAAAGGAAGATAACCTCAAGGCTCTTGTAGGTAAATAGATACAACTTGAGATCATTCTCATGGATGAAATGGTTCAGAGTCACATGGGTGAATTTCATGTTGTCTCCCTAGTATAACAAACTAAAGGAGTTAATGGCATCCAAAACATACAATACATATGGTGAAAGTGCAAGAGGAGGAATTATCTAAAATGGGAAGGCAGTGACCATTGTTAATGTATTATTGTGATTTGAAACCCATATTGTCTTCATTGTTCTTTTTAGTTTGGTTGTATTCTGTTTTGTTTTGTTTTGTTTTGTTTTGTTTGATTTTATTGTACTTGATGGCATGGATTGCTATTTCAAAGATAACAGGATATATGTTAGCCATCATGGATTTCCTATTGCCTTGTTTTGAAGTCTTGTGTCGCTTTCATAGTTTTGTTTTGATTTATTTTATTCTAATTTGTTTTGTTTGATTGTATTATGTCTGAAGGCATAGGCAACTACTCTGAAGATAACAAGAAGCATTATGGTAGCCTCTGTTGTTTTACTATTATCCTGTTTTGAAATTCTGTATTGCTTCCATTGTTCTGGTTTTATTTTTATTTTGTTTTGTTCTGTTCTATTTTGTTTGATTTTATTTATGTCTGATGGTGTGGGCAGTTATTTCAAAGATAGCAAAAGGCATTATTGCAGCCATTATTGATTTCCTTTTACGTTGTTTTGAAGTCATGTATCATGTTCATTGTTTTGTTGTGATTGACTCTATTCTGTTTTATTTCATTTGGTTATATTCTCTTCAAAATAAAAAAAGTCTCCATTCTTAAGCATACTTTATATACCCCTTGTAGACTTCTCATTCTGCATGTTTTCATGAATTTGAATCATCTGAGATAGTGAAAATTGAAATGTAGGCAATGTTTGGTTAAACAAATAGTTTTTTTTCTTTTTCTTTTTTTCTTCTTTCTGTCCAAGTAATTCAGTCTTTTTTCCCACAAAATTGCATCTCCTCGATTTTTTGATTCATAAAAGTTGACCAGTGGTAGTTATTAAAGATCTTCTCCATGTGAAATACTGTTCTATACTAGATTAAAGCTCATTTGGTTGATAATACAAACTTGCTCAAACTAGCTTTAGAAAAAAAGAGAAATTAGATTATAAGTAATAAACAAAGGGCAGTAAGTCATCATCAGCCTTTGAAAATATTTGACTTATGACCTAAAAACAATTAGAAAATAATCTTCTTACTACTAACAATGTATTATTATGTATTGCTGTCTCTATATGAGAATTTCATAAATTCATTCATCAACTATGAACTTTTTCTTCTCCATTTAAATGGCAGAATGTAGTTGCCTTATTAATTTATCTCATTGTTTACAATGGAAATTAATAGATATTAACTGTATATCATCTTTCAATACCAGTTATAAATGGTTGGGAGAAAGAAGCTAATTAGCCCAAATGGACCAGTTGTCCATTTTAGTCAACGAGTAGGATGACGATAGCCAATGGATGATCTTGAATCTGCTAAAGTTTATCATGGTCATTCTTGAAGCATTTTATATTTTATAGGAAAGATCCAAATGGAACAGCTCTGTGCCATATGGAGCCAAATTTTCATTGAAGAAAAACTGGTGATGTGTTCTTGCCTTGCACCAGTAATATTTAGCAAAGCAAATCAAGCGTACATCATAACATTCAAAAGCCATATAGCAGTGTCACATGTCTGGTGTGTATAAAGCACTGAAAATGACTGGCCTGACAGATTTCCTTACTCTTCTTGGCCAAAGATTGTCCTACTAAATGACATGATTTAATAATTAGCAAACACTTTAAAAACAAGGACTAATCTCAGTACTTCAGCTACTCATTGAATATGTATTTTTGAACACTCCAAAGACACTTTTTTTGTTGGTTTTTTTCATTTTTTCCTACTTTAATTAACATATTGCAATCTCAAGAGATATGACAAGCATTATTTTACATGATTTACTTAAATCGCTTAACTCTCATAATTCCATACTCCCTAACATTCACATTCCTTTCCTTTCTCATATCGTTCTTGGCAACAATTATCTTTTATCACTATATTCTGAACATTTCATATTAACAATGTAAGGTGTGGCCTTTTATATATAAATGCATTCAGTGATCATATTTCCAAGTTTTATACATGTTAGTGCATGTGCCAGTACTTCATTGGTTTTTTTGACTGCGTAATTCATTGTACAGATATGTTATATTTATGTATTCATTAGTTGATGATATTATATATGATGGTATTGACTATAGCCTTGTTTTGTCTAAAGAAACTAAAGTGGGTTCCCTTGAGGTAGTTATGTTTCAAGCTATTGTTGATTCCAGACAAAGTCCATACCCATTTGCCTTCATTTCTTCTTTAGATCTATAGCTGGACTCATGCTTCATCAGGCCAGAGCAGTAAGGTCACTTTGAATGATGGAGACATGGACATTAGACCAAATGAGACAAAACTTTTTTTTTTCATTTTATGCAGACATAAAAATGGGAAATATGTAGTAAGTGGCAATAAGGCTGCATGATAAGAATAGAAGGGAAAATAGTTGAAACAGGAAGAATTTATTGATATGAGACCAATAGAGAATCTAGACTCAATATTACAGTTGGGAAGGTTAGAAAGGGCTCTTATCATTTGATTGATTTGTTTGGTGAAATGTGGGTTGAAGTTAAGTGACAATATCAACTGTTGTATTACTGTAGAATGGATCCAAAGGCTTGTAGAGATTGAAATATTAGAGAGGACTTATCATGGAGCCAGTTCACTCACTCAGGAAGGGTCCAGAGGACACACCATTTACCATAGCTATGAGAAATAAACCCATGAGGAAAGACCCTGCATCCTTGAAAAGCTTTGTGTTTTTTTCTCAGTAGGTCAGAAAATATAGTGGAAAATGTTTCCTCTGTACTGGAATTTTGAAAACAGCAAAGATAATTGGACCCCAGGGTGACAAGAATCAAGTGGTGGCATTTTAATTGCCAAGGACAATTCTAATGTTTGATCTGTTGTGTCAACTTGAGAAGTTTAGAAGCTTAGCTAACTCGGAAGTTTTATGTCCTAGGGTATAGAGGAAATGCCCTTAATACCCTAGGATGTTTTTCATTGTGTCAATTTGAGAAGTTTAGAAGTTTAAGTTACTCAGCAGGGGCTCAGGGTCCTTGCTTTGTAAACATCCTGAGCTTGTGCAAGGGTAGGGCATAGAGATATACCTGCCCTAGGACAGGTAACTTGCTTCTAATATAAGGGAGGAAAAGAGGCTTGCTCTCCTCCTCTTTTTTGCTCTTGTTGCCTTTACTGTCTTCTGCCACTTTGAAATGTTACCCCTCTGCCATGCCACCCTGCTTTGGAGCCAGCTGATTATGGACCGAGACCTCTACAAACTGTGAAGTAAATAAAACTTTCCTTCCTTAATTTTGGGCATTGAGTATTTTGTCCCAGCAATGAGAGAGAGAGAGAGAGAGAGAGAGAGAGAGAGAGAGAGAGAGAGAGAGAGAGAGAGAGAGATCTAAGACAACTAAGCGTGTTTACTTTAACAGAGGGTCAATACAATAATCACAATCATCTGACTTGCTGGGTTTTTGAGCAGGTGTTCAAAATAGTAAGAAGAAAAGTATCCAAAGAATCTACTAAGTGTTTATTTTTATAAGGAGAAAACTTCTAGGTCAAATGAATAGAAACCTAACTTTAATCCAAAACAGAGTGACAGATTCAATAAATTTGTAGATTAGACTCATTTTATAGAATGAGAATCCCTTAAAGGGAGAGGAAGGTGCCTTTACATAAGGAAGCCCCCTACTTCACTGCCAAAAATTTATACTGGTTATCTTTCTCCCTTTATTATTCAAACAGACTTACAGTCTTTTTGTAGGATGAGTGTACACTGGGAAAAAGGCAATTGTCAGATATTTTACTGGGTAGTATTTCTGAACTGACATAAATTCCAGGACACAAAACATCACTGTGGTCTGTCAATTAGTGATAAAGTTGTTTTTTTTGTTTTGTTTTGTTTTGGTTTGGTTTGTTTGTTTGTTTGATGGGGGAGTTTGTGATCAGTGTGTGCCTCAGTATGCAATGGACCTTTGATTACAGTAATTAATGCCACCATCAAGGATTTAAAAGATGGAATGATTTCCACTTCATCTCTTTCAACTCATCTATTTGGCCTGTCCAAAAAACAGATGGAACTTGAAGAATATCAGTGGAAAATTATAAACCTAACTAGATGTAGATTATAATTGCTCAAGCTGCTTTCCCAGATGTGGTTTAATTGCTTAAGGAAATTAACACATGCCCTGGTACCTGGTATACAGCCATTAATATGGCAAATGCTTTTTTTTTCCCAATACCTATTAATAAGCACTCTCTGAAGCACTGTGCTTTTATCAGGAAAGGCCAGCAGTGCATCTCTTCTGTCCCTTCTGCATAGGTAAAGCAGTGCAATCTTCAGGGAATTTGATCTTCACCATCCCATGTTGATCTGTTGCATATGTAATATGCTGATTGAACTTAGTAATAAATAACAACTTCCGTAAATCTGTTGGGAAGACATCATGTCAGGTACTGGGAAATAAATTTGGTTAAATTCAGGGACCTTTCACTTAAATGAGAATTTTAGGAGTCCACTTGGATGGGTCAAGGTCTGATATCCTTTATATGCTGAAGACTAAATTTTTACATGCAGCCCTTTTACAATCAAAACACACACCATAAACACCCCTAGTGGGCCTCTTGGAACTGTGGAAATATGTTTCTCCCTCTGGTGAGTTATAGTGGCTCATTCATCAAATGATTCAAAAAGCTGTTAGTTTTGAATGGGAGACAAAGTAGGAAAAAGCTCTGCAGCAGGACAGGTTGCTGTGGAAACTGCTCTGTCACCTAAACTACATGATGGTCCAGCAGCTCCAAGGGGCTTGAAGTTTCAGTGGCAGACATAGATGCTGTTTGGACCACCTGGCAGGCCCGTATAGGTGCATCATAGTGCAGATATTTAGGGATTTGTGGCAATTCTTTACCATTTCCTGTGGCTAATTAATCTTTTTTTAACCAAAAGAGTTTCTAAAAATTTATTGGGCCTTAATAAAGACTGAGCAACTTAGCAATGCCCATAAATTATCATGTAACCCAATACAATCATCATGAAGTGGTTGTGGTTTGAGCTACCAAGCCATAACGTTGGGTGTGACAGGAGCAGTGCATCTTCAAAGGGAAGAGATAATGTATGAAATGGAAGTGACAGGCTTTAAAGGCACGAGTAAGTTACAGGATACATTGGCACAATTGTCTGTGTTCTAGTTTTGCTACCTTACCTTCCTTCATCCAGCCAATACCTATGACCTTATTGGATATTCCATACAATTAATTGACAGGAAGAGAAAAGATGAGCTTGGTTTATAGATGGAGTTGCATAATATATAGACACTTGGAAATGGGCAGTTGTAGAGTTATGTTCCTCTCTGGGATTTATCTGAAGAATGGTGGTTAAGAAAAATCCTCCCAGTGTGCTGAACTTTGAACAGCAGACCTGGTTCATTTTACTAGGACAAAGAAATTACCAAAAAACACGACTCCACACCATTTTATAGGCTACAGTCAATTGCTTGCCTGTGCAATCAAGGATTTGGAAGAAACATGATTAGAAAATTGATGGAAAGGGAGGCTGGGAAAAGGAGTATTGAGATTGAGCTCTCTGAATGTGCCAGTAATGTGAAAATGTTTCTGTCTTAGGTGAATGCTCACCAAAGTGTAACCTCAGCAGAGAAGGATGGTAATTATCAAGAAGAGAAATTGACCTACTCTGTGAACATTCACCATGATGGCAGGGATGAAGTTTACTCACACCCTCAGCAATATGGGTGTCCACTTGTCGATACCAACCCACCATTGTTCAGGGCTCAGTCTGCCAGTAGCAGGGGCCAACACACACAGGGCCTCAGCTAGCTTCATTGTTTGTAGAGATTTGCCAGCCACACTGGGGCAGGTTGATTACACTGACTTTTTTTTTTTATTTTAAAGAGAATAGAACAAAACAAAACAAAACAAAATAGAACAAAACAAAGCGAAAGAAAACAGAATAGAATCAAACATAATATAGCATTTCAAAACAGAACACTGCAAACTATATAGGTTTTCAAAACATAACAACTGGAGATTAACAGTGGTTACCCTAGTGTCTCTTGCTTTCTTCAAAATGCTTGTTCATACATTTACAGACAATAAACTCAAACACAACAAAGTAGTATAAAACCAGATAAAACAAAAGAGCATTACAGGCCTTCAAGTCAGCCAACAAGAAACCAGCAATGGCTACCATAGCGTCCCATTTTTCAAAGGAGCTGTTCCTATCTTCTCAAATATTGCAATCAGATAGCAGGAAAGGGACTTAAACCAGTCAAATCAAAGAATAAAAGCACCATTGGACTTCAGAACATTTTCTCCATATTTATCGGGAATTTTGTATCTTATTGAGTCTTTCAGTTTCTTACACTCAGGAGACAATGCGGTGTTTACACATGTGTGTTTGGTTTATTTCACTTATGAGTACGGTCTCAAGTTGCATCCATTTACCTATAAAAGCCTCAATGTGATCATTTTTTATAGCTGAATAGTACTCCATTGTATAAAAGTACCACATCTTCTTTATCCATTCCTCAATTGATGTGCATTTGGGTTGTTTCCAAGATTTGGCTATTACAAATTGTGCTGCTATAAACATGGGTGCACACGTATCACTGTGGTAAGATGATTTCACTTCTTCTGGGAATATGCCCAGAAGCGGAAGAGCTGGGTCAAATGGGACTTCCTACACTGGATTGTTTCCATCATGGAAAGGATGGTATTATGTTCTTAGTGACACGGACACTTACTTATGATAAGGATTTTCTTTTCCTTTCTGGAATGCTTCTGCCAAAACTAACATCTGAGGTCTTTCACAAAGCCATATTCATCAGCCAATGAACCCACACAACACTGATTTGGTAAAAGAATTCATTTCATAGCAGACAAAGTGTAGGAGTGGCCCACGCTCACAAAGTGACCACACACAGTTTTGTTTAAAATACATACTGGCACTAGACTTGACTCTTAGAGAAGTTTCCAGGAAAGTTGAGTGGAAGATATTCAGATTTCCAATAAAATCTGATTTCATTGTGATTTTTACGTTACTAGGCCAAGTTATGCCAAGAGAGGTGGTAAAATATTTCTGGGTATGTTGTGAAGATATTGCTGTCAGATGTAAGCATTATTACCATTAGTGTAAAGATCTGACCTCACTAGTATGAACAGCCTTTATCCAACTCATTAAGGCCAAAATATCAAAAAAAAAAAAAGCAGATGAAAAGCAAGTTGTTTTTCCTTTCTTGAGCTGGAACATTAAAAATCTTCTGACTTATGTATTTATGTATTAGACTTCTTGATTTTCAAGACTTTGCATTCCTGGACTCATCAGACCCTGTTCCAGTTCCCATTCCTTAGCCTTCAGAGTAGGACCCGCATCATTGGTAATGCTGGTTCTCAGTCCCATTGGACATAGACTGAGCTATACTGTCAGTTTTGTTGGTTCCCCAGATCATAGATGGCATATAACTTCTTGCCTCCATAATAACATAATTCCCATAATATTTCTTCTTTTATCTATCTATATTTACTGGTTCTGTGTCTCTGAACCCCTGTGACTAACATGTACAAAATACATCTCTTATGGACCATGCTACCCATCACAACTTCATTATTGTGGGGTATTTTTTGGAAATTAAATATAATTTAGGCAAATATATATATGTGTGGTATGCTAAGTTGATAAAAATAGACCATCATAATTCGTTGATGTGTTAACTTACCTAAGCTATAGTACCTAATTACTAACCTAAGTTCTACATTGGAGGCATTTTGTAGATGTGGTTAATATTTGCAGTCAACTGGCCTTAAGTAATACAGTTTTCAATGGTGAGTATCATCTAATCAGTCGAAAAACCTTATAAACAATATGGAAGTTATGCTAAGGAGAAAAAGAAATCTGTCTCAAAATTGTAGCATTTCTTTCTGTCCTAGAGTTTTCAGTCTACTGGACTCCCTGGGAACTTTTGAACTTTGCAACCTCGTTATAGAAGCTAATTCAATTTTCTTCAAATACATCTCTTTATAGATACTCAAATATACACACATACCTGTATGTTCATATTCAAACATATAATTTATTAGTTTGTAGAAATATGTTTGCTTTTGCTAGGATTTGCTGTCATGTGACTTTAATTTTGTTGCAGATACCTAGTGACTATATAGACAATCATGTCATTTGCAGCAGTTTTATTTCTCCTATTCCAATTAATGTATTTTAATTTCCTCTTTATTTCTTTATGCAACTGGCTAAAACAGCCAGACTCTGTTGAATAAAAGTAGTAAAAGTGAACACACACTTGGCTTATTCTTGATCTCTGGGAAAGAAAAAATAGTCTTTAAACACTTAAATAAGTTAATTGTAGTTTCTTTCCATAGATGCTCTTTAATAAGTTGCGGACATTCCTCCTGAAAATTTTTAAAGTAAAAATTGTGAATTTTTATGTTTTTCTCTGTTGATTTGGCATAAGCAAAAATTCTTTTATCACGCTTTGATATGAGGATTATGTTGTTTGATTTTCAAATGTGCAATCATCCTTGAAAATCTGGTCATTGTGTCTGATTTGTACATTGTTTGGATTTTGTTTGCCATAATTTTCTGAGTATTTTGCATACAAACTTGTAAGAGCTATTTAAGTTTACTTGAGTGTGAAGTTACCTCTTTTTAATTTTTACCAGGGTAATGCCGATCTTAAAATGAATTGGCCAATTTTCTTACCTGTCCTGTGTTCTGAACTTGTCAGAATTTCTTATAATTCTTAAACATATGGAAGAATTACAAAGTCTGAAGCTATCATTTTAATGGTTGTAGGATCTCTAGTAATGTGCACCATTTCATTCCTTTTTCATTCTTTCATACTATTGTATTTGACAATATAAAAGAATAAAAAACTGATTAGAAATGTATCAATTTCATTAATTTACTTTAAAAAACAGATTTTTTCATTGATCTCTTGCCAATTTACAATTTTTCATTTATTTTCTATTTATTTCTTCATTCAGCTTGATTTGAGATTATTTTGGTCTTTTTTTCCAGTTTATGTTAGATAATTAGTTTTTTTGTTCTTTCCCTATTTCTAATATAAGCATTTATTTTTAGAAATTTTATTATTGCTTCAGACACCTCAGATATTTCGTTATGCTTTTTTCCCATTCAGTAATTTTTTGATATTTAAAGTTTGCAGTATGATGTTTTCGCATATGTGTTCATAGCTAAATAATTGTTCTTGTAAAACCAGTTGATTTAGCCTTTGTCTCATATTAATTTCCTGTTTTTTTTAAGGAGCTCCCAGAATCTTTTAGTAAATTTGTAGCATACAGTGCAATATTATTAATTATAGGCCACATGCTGTTCTTTGGATTTCTGTTACATTAGATCACTAAGTCATTTGTACCCTTTCACCTACAACTCCCCATTCTTGCTCCTATTTTTGGTAACCAGCATTATACTGTTTATGTGTATTCTAATTTTTTTTTCACTGCACATATGAGAGATCAAGCAGTATTTTTCTTTGGCTTATTTCATTTAATGTAATGTATTCCAGTTTCATCCATGTTGTTTCAAATGACAGGATCTCTTTTTACAGTCTGAATAACATTTCATTTTGTATATGTGTATTTATCCAATTATCATAAATGGAAAATTAACTTTACTTTTCTATTGTGGTTATTGTAATCATTCAGTGATGAGAGCAAAGCTATTGTTACATGGTGCTCATTTTGTTTCCTTTGAGTACATACCCAACTAAACATGTGATGCGACTAGTTTTAAGTTTTTTGAAGAACCTCCACACTCTTTTTTTCACGATGGTTGCACTAACCTACATTCCCACCAACTGTTTACAAATGTCCCCCTTTTCCACATCTTTGCTAATATTTATTGGATTTTTTTGTCTTTTTGGTAATAGACATTCCAACAGGTGTCAGCTGATATCTCATTCTTGTTTTGATTTGCATTGCTTGGATGAATGATGCTGATTCTATCTTAATGTATTTGTTTGACCACAATGATGTGTTCTCTGAAGAAATGTCTACTCAGACTATTTGTCTATTTTTTAATTAAGTCATTTTGTTCAATTTATTGTTGTTTGTTATTTTGTTTTGTGAGAGTTTCTTCTGTATTCTGGACATTAACTACCTAATGTACATAGTTTTCATATAATTTATATGATCCTTGGACTACATTTTTTGTTTTGTTTTTTCTTTATTCTTATGTATAGCATCTTTTTTT